>JAEANM010015403.1:0-13637 GCA_017656035.1 Myanophis thanlyinensis
TCGGTTGGAGGCTGATGGTGGCAACAGGCGGTCCCGTAAGTACCCAGGTCCCAAGCCATGGAGTGCTTTAAAGGTGATTTTACTATTTACTCTATTTTACTAAGGATGCCTCATACTACACTAAGGTCTTCAGCATCCTGCTAAAGACCAAAAGTCAATTGTTACCTAACTGATAATTCCAGAAAAAAAAATTCAATTTGAATACAATCATAAAGGAAAGTTAATCTTGGTGTAACAGATAAGAGCCTCAGTGGCGCAGTAATTAGAGTGCAGTACTGCAGGCTACTTCTGCTGTCAGCTGACTGCAGTTTGACAGTTCAAATCCCACCAGGCTCAAGGTTGACTCAGTCTTCCGAGGTGGGTAAAATGAGGACCCAAACTGTTGGAGGCAATATGCTGACTCTGTAAACCGCTCAGAGAGGGCTGTAAAGCACTATAAAGCGGTATATAAGTCTAAGTGCTATTGCTATAACAGTTGTATCTCAGTGGTATTGCAATCCTTTGCCTTAAATTGGTTCCAGATTAGATCCCTTGCATTTCTGGTTAAAATATCAATTAGCAAGTTTTGAAAAATAGCTGTGATTGCACCTGTAGAATTTTAACAGAAGATTACTATGGTCTCTTTGATTCAAGCCACAAAATAAGCAACAGACTGCAGACACATATTTTTTTAAAATAGTTTTATTTCTGCCTTTAAAATATACATTATCAGTTTGAAAATCTCAAAATAAAACAACCCACCCACCCAAAAAAAAAACCAAAACAAAACCCACACCACCACCACCAAAACATTTTAGTTGTAGATTAACAGTCTTGAGTTGGGACTTTAAAATGAGGGGATAGCTAAATGAGTGAATTCAAGTTCTCCAACAAAATACTGCCAGAGGTGAAGGGCTAAGAAGCCAGATTGCACAAGGACAGTAAATTCACTTGATAAATTATACTATTCATTTATAATAATAATAATAATAAAAAAATATTTTTCTTCTGGTTTTCTTCCCCCAGCCTTTAGCCCATTAAGTTATTACCAACAGGGCTACCCGAGTTCCTGGGTGGCAGATCAATAGCACTTCAAAGGTCACTTATAGAAGAGGTTAGCTTAAGAGGTTAAATGGGTACCCATAACCTCTGCAAGACTCTGCATCAGGGGTGTTAAACTTGATTTCACTGAGGGCCACATCAGGGTTGTGTTTGACCTCTGGGAGCTGGGGTGGGCGTGGCCAGAATGGGCATGGCTAGCTCAACATCACTCGTGTCAGAGGCACCTATGGTGGCCCAAACATTCTGCCAGAGGAAACGAGCTCCTGAGCTCCGTTTTCGGTTCTTATGGCCTCCTACAACCCTCTGCCAGCAAAAACAGAACTCAGGAGCCCGTTTCCACTGGCAGAGTGCTCGAGCCGGTGCTTCACTGTTTCCAGGGTGGTCCCACAGGCCAGATCTAAGTACCCCGTGGGTCAGATCCGGCCCCCGGACCTTGAGTTTGACACCCCTGCTTTACATTATCCATTTTTGGCCCTTAAACTATATCCAAATCTTTTTTTAAAAGTAAAAATTCCAAAGTTCTAGATCCCACCAACCTGGAAGGCTGTTAAGGCCAAAAGAGGGACGGTAGAGACCCTGAACTAAATTTTATGGGTCCCTGCTTTTAGCTCAATGTAACTAAACAGAAGGAAATTTTTTTTTTAGATCATCTCGTTATCAGCTATAATTGTGCCAGCTTCGGAATGTTTTATGCAGCCAAACACAGAAAGGACAACTGGATCTGTATTTAATATATTGTAACCGAAATGGTCTCAAATCGATTCCATTACCCAATTAGCTCGTGAGAACTATTTCATTTCAACTAGATAAGATTCAACCAATACTCGTTTAAATAAAAGGTCACCAAGCTGCCCTATCTTCATCAGTAACCTGATTAAAATATAGGAAGACCGAAAAATAAAAAAAATAGCTACCTTTGTCCTCTTCCATGTAGTGCAGAGAAAATTCAAGGAATTCACAAGCTAAATCAAGAGAATGAATGAGGAAGTAAATATCAGCTGAAGAAATCAGACCACTAAATATTACGTAAGCTAAAGGAATAATATCTTTAGCACCAGTTTATTAGCAAAAAATACTGTGTTACATCTCACTAATACAATGCAGTAGCTAGCAGCTTAACTAAAGGAATGGTCCATTAATAAGAATTTAAACACGACCATATCCAAAAGGTCAGGTATGACCAGACTGCTGTATTTGAAAAGAAAGGTGTAATATTCTCTAACAGAAAATTACCAAAATCTCATTCAAACAAATAACTGGCAAAACAATAAAGCGAAGTAGCCAAGAAGTTTCTCTGGTTGCATGAATAGCAGGGCAGGCTAATGAATTCAAATATGGAAGTTTGATTCTTTAATTAAAAATTCTTAACACTATGAAATTAGTCCTTCTCCTTGAATGCGCAAATAACATACAAAAACAGCCAGAAAGGAAGAATAAAATACTGAATACAAGTAGGAAAACAAAAAGAGGGAAAGGGAATAAAAGACCTTGGGTAAGGCCTTGGAAAGGCACTAGTGTCAATTTGGATCCCACATTGGGATGCCCATCCTCATCAGCCATCTCCAAGGGGGCAAACAAAGTATTTAATTTTGTGCCAAGAAGAGTCATCAAGAGGCAAGCTGGCTGTATGGTTTAGTCTTAGATTAATGTGGATTTCTAACTCAGCTAGTGAAATAATTTTATGGACCAGACGTAAGATGACTTAAGATCAAAAAGCTGAGATATCTCTTCATCAGTATGTACCATCCCATCCCACAACACCTTTCTGCTCACTCCAAAATGGAGAGATAAGTACATATTAACAGTTGAAGACTTGAAGCAACGTTCCTCAATTTGGCATCCTCCCAGAAGTGTTGAAACCATACAGCCCTATATAGTCACACTTGCTGGGAATTTTAGCCCCTACACATCTAAAGAATAAGAGTGAGGAAGACTAATCCAAAGGAAAACATACATAGTATACTATCACCAAGACATGATCCAGGCAGAGTATACAAGTGATAGCTAAATAGACAGCTACACAGACTCAGCTCATTATGGCAAACAATCTAGTCAAGTTGGGTGACTGTGGCAGGGAGTTTGAGGTCTAGTTTGGCAGAAAAAACCCAAGTTCCAGAATATGGAGCCCCACTCCCCATATGCAACATGCAAAGAAATGATAGAGGTGATTCATGTGCCTCTCATCTGTCTTGTGGACCTCTGCATATAGCCACAGGAAGGCTTGGAGAAACAAACATGAACTCACCAAAATGTTACAGAATTCACCAAAAGCTTACAGAACTGAGGATGTTCATTCACAGAAGGCTTCTCACTTCATTCATCTTCTTCACCTGATGGCTTGGTGGGAGATTGAGGCCAGAGAATAGGGACTAAATATTCCTATCTCATGCCACAAGCCGAAAAGGTAGACATATAGGCTTCAGGTATGTGTCAGGACGTAATTTGAATCAACTGGAACTGATCAGTAAGTGTAAAGGCAGAATTTTTGAAGAAAAGAAATGAAGTCAGGTGGAATCCCTCACCAAGCCTTTTGAGAAAGGACGCATGGAGGGGAGATAGAAAGCGTACCTTTGTTTCAACTGCTCCATTGTTCTTTACCTTTTAAAAAGGAAGGTCTGTAAGGTAATTACCATCAGAGTCAATTTCATACAGTTAAGAGTGCTTGTATAGATCTAAAATTGTGCTGGTTTTCCAATCATCTATATTATTATAATTGGACTCAGTGTAACTATTTTCTAGATCTTGGCCTTCAAGGCAAGGAGAACAGGTTAAAGGCAGCAGGCACAAGAGAGCACAATTCTATCTCTTATCCACACCTGAGGAGTGTTTGAGCAGTCAACATCAGCACAAAAGAGTTGCCAGCATACATCCAAGTGTATCCTGGTGTTAGAGAAGAGCTATCTCCCCCTTTCCCCGTGTATTAAAAAGACAGTAAATACTTAAACATTGCCTAGAATTCCTGGCCAAAATAACGTGATAGCAATCCCTGGAGTCTCAAGGCTTAAAGGGCAACCCTTTAAGGGAAGAGAATGCAACAGACAACCTGGCTAGCCAAGACAATTCTTCTTCTCCATTCTCAAGTAAGTAAGTTGCCTTGCTCCTGAGCCTGGGTTAAGCTGTCCTTCCGATGTAAATGATGAACCCCCATTCTCTTGGGGCTGCGATGTGGGCGCCCAGGAGGTGGCTTGCTCTTGCCATCCTTGTTCTGCTCAGAAACCCCCTCCTGGCTGTTCGCCCTGCTTTCCTGGAGCAGCAATTCCTGTTCTTCAGTTGGGCTCCCAGATGAGTAGTCTACGTAACCTTTGGACTTCTCTGGTGAAGAAGTGACAGGCTCTGCTATCGCGTCAGTACCAGAGCCTTGCAGCAATTTGCAGCTTTCGTCCTGGGAGAAATCTGTGCTGTAGTCCGAAGAGAAGTGGTTCCGGTGACTCCGAAACTCTGTGCTGTCGACATCCACACTTGAGTCTCTGCTTACAGTCCAGCTGTAGCTCTGCACAGATTCTTCACCATCCGAGTAGGCGGAAGCTACCCGGCCTAACTCTTGCATGGAGCGGCTAAAACGTTTCTGGAGCTCCTGTGCTGTGTCACGGCTAAAGGAAGTGCGGTTTACTAGCACCTGCTCTGTGGTAGGAGGAGCCTTATCCACAAACATCCGCTGCCAGTTGGCTAGCAAATCCTCCTCGGAACTGGCGGAGCTGGCAAACGTGCTGGGAACCTGTGGGGGGCTGCTGAAGGGGCTGCTTTGAGAAGATCCAGGAACCCGGTTCAACTTGGGGGAAGGTTGGTAGGAGCAGCTGGAGGCAGAGCGTTGACCTGAGGCTGGGCTGCTGGGAAGGGGGCGCTGCCTGTCACAGTTCTCATCCTCCCCCTGGACCAACCTCAAAGAGATAGCTTGGCGGGTAGCATAAGTACAGTTGGGCAGTGGGCTGTTCTTTGGAATCCGCACCTTGTCCTCAGAAAACTCAATGACTTTGCGCCCTGGGTACATGGGGTGGGGAGGGGGAGGGGTGGGATATGGGCTCAGTTTCTCAAACGTGGGCACCTCCTTTGGCAGGCTCTCCAAGCAGTTCTGCGAATTGCAGCTTCCATTTTGCTGTCTAGATCCCTCCTTCCCCTTGCTTTCTGCTTGCCCCGAACTCACACAAGTATCAGGAAGAGTGCCACTCATATCTACATGCACAAAAACATCTTCAGCCATAGAGCAACTTCCACTGCTGGATTTGGCCGAGTTCAGCACCAGTGATTCCGGCTTCTCCAACACTCTAGCAATGACTGAGGTGGGCACAGCATCAGAGGGAGCCAAGGTGTGCAGTTCCTCCTGGCCAGGGCCTACAGAATCCTGAGTGTTTTGCAAGTGCTTGTTGACCATATCTTGCAGCTCAGATGGAAGCTGATGAGAAAAAAAAACATAGTAGTCTGGAATTAAAATAGCATATAGGAAACAGGGTAAATAGGATGGACAAATACATCAAGGTGTCTGCAGATATTTCTGCAAATCCCACCTAAACTGCTTGTTCTAATTAAATACAACTGAAGAGCTTTTCAAATGTGTAATACCTACATTCAATATACCTCTATTTCTATCCCAGAATCAAGGGGAAATATTGTTTTTCCATGACTGATAAACAATACACATTTAGAAAAAATAGAAATATTTGTAATATCTTGCATTCCTTGCTCGTGTTACGTCAACACAGGACTATTGATTGGTGGAAAAAACAGCTGATTGCCACACTGAACTGAATGACCAGTTCCCTCCCTGCCCTTTTATAAGCTACATCTGCCAGGAAGAGTCAAGTAATTATAAGCCAACGTCTTGGCCAAACTGCCCTAGAATTAGTTCAACTGATTTTGGAAACAGGACCATTTTGCACTCCCTGGGAATCTTCTCATGGACAGTCTGTCAAGCAAATTATAAGCAAGGGGTATATCATTTTCTTCATCTTTCATCTGTGCAGTCACACAAATAGATTCTGTGTAGAACATCTTACAGAACATCCTAGAGCGTGGCTTTTAGCAGAACATGGTCCTTCCCTGCTCTCTAAGATGCCTTCCTGTAGGACTCAGCTCTAGGGTCTCCTGCTTGGGTGGGGTGGGGGTGGGGGTTAGACTAGATGACCTACGAAGTCCCTTCCAATTCTGTTAATCTGTTAAAGCTGTTAAATTCTACAGCCAATTCCTGTAACCCATGAAAAGAGGAATGAGAGGGAACATGAAAGCCAGCACCCATGGCAAAGACAGAATAGAGTGAATGCCGAGGAGACATAGTCTTTGTCCCTGACCAAAAGGCCCTGGTGATGGGCCAGATGTGTTATGATTACAACAACAAGCATTGTGCTAACACAAATATCCAACAGCAGAAATGTGTAAACACTGAAACCTGAGAACACGTACCAGGCCTGCAAATACAAGTGAAAAATCACCCTTTTAAAAGTAATAAGATAACTCTATATCCCAAAAGGATGATTACAAGTCATACATTGGGTGAGTAGCTTGGCAGTTTACATTTGAAATATACTCTATTTTTTAAAAGAAAACCAGCACTTGCATGAATCTCTGAATATTAAAGCAAAAATGTGATGACTTCCATCAAGGCACAGTTTCAATATAATGCAGCAATTTTCTTATGCAGCTGGGGGGGGGACCTCAGGCTCCAAAGAAGCATTAAAATAAAAGTATTAATTTATTATGTAAATACTGTACTTAGAGGAAAATTAATATGCAAAAAGAATGCTCAAGAAAAGTAACTTAGTCCAAATCTCCAGGGCAGAAGGTTCAAATAATCTTATGATGCTGTTGACGCCACTGTGGCAATAAACGGCAGGAGAGCAGCAGCCATTTCGTTTGAGCATAAGTTCAAATCCTCAAGCACAGGAATTAACCAAATGCTGAGTTCTACAGTTTTTTTAAGAATATTCTGTTCAAGTGTAAGGCCTATCTGTGTGACACATAAAGAACACAAAAAAGCACAATGATATCACTAGAATTCATAGCATATTCGATATCAGTAGGAATTAATAGCATCTTGGTCTGGTTTCCATTAGCCTGAAATGAAAGCATCTCATGGAAGATATGGTGCTCAACTGTATTTGCTATTAAATCTTGATCCGAATTCATCTCTAAGTCTAATGATACATCATACCAGAAGACTTTCAACATCTACCTTGGGGATAATTCTAACCCTATTAAGATCTGTTGGATAAGTAAGAAACCCTTCTCAGTGATGATACCAATACTTTGGAAACACTGTCAATATACAACAAGTCTTTTCTATGCATTTGTTTTGTATATAGCTTTCTATTTAAGATTGCCATCAGTTTAACTCATAGATGATTTTTAAGTTGAAAGCAGATATAAATAGTATAATATACAATATCTTTTTTATATATAAAAGCTGTTAAGACTTCTAATTGACCATGATTGTATTTGTATGGCATTCTGCAAGCCCGAAAACCAGATAAAATATATTCATCATAATAGTAAAAGCAATAGCAAGAATATACTGAATTTTGGAACAGTTTTGTGATAATGTTTATGAAATCTGGAAATCTAGCAGATATTTAAACTTTCTAGTTTAACTAGCTTCCTTAGTTTCTCTCCTGCTACTAAATTGTCTCCTCACCTTAGTCAGTTAAAAAAACAACCCTGTAGTAAACTAATTATGTAGTAAACAGATTCTTGTACTGGATTACTAATTCTCTTTTAATAACTCAATGTGCTGAGGACTCATATGGAAATGGTTAACTGAAACAAAAAGAGGAAAGTTAGGATTAAACAGGAAGCTTGCAATTCATGAAATTCTGAATTGAAAGCCAATGAGGCAATGAGAATGAGAAATAATGTGTACAAGATGACTGGTGTTAACTGTTTGTTGTCCCCAGAAATATAAGGACATGCAGTTGATTCCAGGCCATTAAAGTGATTCACCAGGCCTCAAACCCCTCCAGCTTTTTACTCACATCAGCAAATTTGTGGTTCCGAAAATGAGATTTGTTGCACTTCAGGAGCTGCACTGCTAAGTTACAGTCTAGCCGGTATCGCTCCTGTTAAGACAACACATAATAATTGAAGAGACGTAGCTTGAAATGGTCCACAACAATGTGATGTCACAGGCAAAAGTATTTCATGATGATGAAAACAAAACAACTGAGAAAATTTGCAACAGTCTATAGCAACTCAGAATCTGCAGCTGAAGGCTAAGGGCAGAACCAGTCTTGATCATATCAATTTCTCTTGCAAGTCCCAATGAACAAATAAAAATGCATTAAAATGTACAGCTACTATCTTCTACTACCTGTTCCAGCTACTAGTCTCTTCTCCATTGAAGCTGATTAAAACTTGTGCAATTTGACAAGTTCATTCATAAGCTAGAATAGTTATTTTTAAAATAGGCTTTACATAAGACAACTACTGTAAGTGGAGAACTTCATAGCTTTACAAATAAGGCTGGTATATCAGTGTACAAAGCCAATAGGAAAAATAATAAAAATAAAAAAACAACTCATTAGACAAAAAAAAGCATCAGAATCTTTGGTAAATGTCTGGTAGAATAAACTGAGTTGTATGGCTGTCAGTTAACGTACTGAATTTCCATACCTAGGTCCTCTAGATATGCTGGCATACGTATCACATCAAGCGGGAAAGCCCATATTCATAATTTTGTAGACACCCAATTGGAAAAGACTGCTCTAAATGAAACACAGATTAAGCATCCCAATTTTCACAATCCATCTTCTTGAAAAAGTTCAGCATCAATATGTTGCTTGGATAGAAATTGGGCTCTCTTATACACTGCGTCTTTTTTTAGAAGGGTGTTTATTGATCTTCAGCAGGATGTCACGTGCTGTTCTTCACAGAACTTTAAACACTAATATACTTAAGTAAGGATAAACCTATTAATTATTTCCCTGTTTCTTACACAAGACCAATGTCCTGAAAAAAAAAAAGACTGCTTACATTAAGCTCTTCCAGTTTATTGATAGTTGTTTTGGCATCCATAAGTTTATTGGTGAGCTCCACAATTTCCCAATCAAGAGTTTTCCGATCCATTTCAGCTTTTTTAATCTACAGAACAGCAATATACAGGTGATGAGTCACATTAGTCAACAACTGGATATCTTCATCCTTGCCCTCTTCTCTTCTACACCCTACCCAACTCTAAAAATCAAACTCCTTTTCTCTTTAGCAAAAGAGGAGAAGAGGCTTAAGTAACCCATGTAATTCTTTTTGTGTGTCTTAGGAAGGCATTACTTAGGAACACAAACTATGTTTGAGGGTTTCTTGACTTCCTCATACCTGTTTGCAAAAACATCATGCAAACATGAAGAATGCCCTTTAAAATTGGCAAGCCTGAGCTTCTGCTGTGCTCCAATTCATACCATTTCTAGCTAGTGTTATCTACTGTCAGACATTATAAGAATTGAAATTCAAAAACATCATGATGTTTATGTGTATTCATCTAAAGAAAAGTAATTAGGAGCACATAAAATATCCAAAGCAACTATTTATTATATCTTCTGCTTAGGTTTTCCACAACTCTACACATACCCAGGTTTCCTGCAACAATTAACCATCTAATTGTAGGGCAGAGGAATAGTAACTTATTTGACTTTGTCTGAACCATGTTTAAAGGCTTAAAAATGGCCTTTAATTTCACAATATTTCTTGTTAATTAACAAAAATTTCAATTTTCATTTGATAAAAGAGGAAAAAAATTTAGTCTAGACATGGTTGGAGAATGGTAAGAGAAAATCTTGAAAACAAGCAGGTATTGTACTCTTTAAAACATACCAAACCAATATCTAGAGCTTATCACTGGAAATAAAAAGTTCTTGCATCATGAGATTTAAAACTCTATTCTCCTACATGTACCTAGCATTGCAGGCTAGTATATATATTCTTTATAATAAAAGTGATGTGATCCACCAAAAATGAAATCCATCTTGGAATGAATTCAAAGAAAAATACGTATTTTGAGCAAGGTGCATAGGACAGGTGCAATAAATAATATTGAGGGTTTATTTTTTAATTTATTTCTACTCCATCTTTATTATTTTTATAAATAACTCAAGGTGGCAAACATACCTAATATTTTTTCTTCCTACTATTTTCCCACAACAACCACCCTATGAGATGGATTGGGCTGAGAGAGATTGACTAGCCCAAAGTGGGATTAGAATGCACCATCTCCTGCTTTCTAGCCTGGTGCCTTAATCACTAGACAAAACTGGATAGTGTTTTTTTTAAAAACAGGTAATTCAGACACTGTCTGAGGGGCAAAAAATAATGTTTAAATGCATACCCTATTGATAAGGAATAGACTTAAACTGATTTGCGCATCCTAGCCCTCAACTATTTCTTGAGTCTCCAAGATCGTCCTTTTATCCCAACTTCTTCCAAATAAGATATTTTGCTGAAGTAGCAAAAAAATAAGCATCTTAATTATGTATCACAAGAAGGGCAAATTCTGCTATGAAATTTCAATAGGCATTTGCCTTTCATTTTCAAGCCCTACAAAAGTACCTTACCTTTTCCACAGAAAAACAGCCCAGTATCACACAGGTCTAGTGTGCCTCATTCAGTCTAATAAGGTTTGCTTTCAAATAAGAGTACAACAGCCTTTAAATACTGGTACTACAGGTAAGTATAGGCTCTTTCAATGGGTGAAGCAACCTTCCAGCAGCTCAGACCCACTCTTTGGAGCAAACTGAAGGCAGTGGGTAGATTGATGATGCAAGTGATTGGGGCTGAGATCTGGCCAGAGTTTGAGAAATGAATGTTGAGAACTGTCTATTACTTTAAGCCTACTTTACCGTTCACACTATATGATGTATAATCCCACCCAGCAAAGCACTCATAGTAAAGGAGTGTGGTCAGGATGGGATTGAGGGGCCAGGAAAATATACAACTGAAAGTTTTCCACTTGTGTTTCCCATGAAAATTGATTCTCAAAGTATTCATTGTGCATTTAAAGGAATACCTTACTGTTCTAAAGCCCGCTCATAAAAGCAGAATTCCTATAAATATATATATATATTGTTTCTTTTTCCTGCACAGTCATGTGACTTGTGATATAAAATGAGCAGGAGTAGAGGCTTTCTGTTATTTCACCCCATTTATTTTATTTTCAAATTTAGTTGCCACCCATCTAAGTTCAGGTGAACCATATTTTTATACCGTATTTTTTGGTGTATAAGATGTGCTGGAGTATAACTAGCGTTTGGGGAGCAAAACAAGAAAAAAAAATCTGCCTCTGCCTTCCAGCAATTTGCCTCCTTTGAACAAGCAGCCAATAGCCTGGTCAGCTTTAGCACGAGCAGCTGATTGGCAGTTGGAACTACCTCCCGGAATACTGACGATCAGGCTGTGGGGATCGCTGCAGCCTATCGCCACCTATCATCACCTCCATGCGCCCCATTTTCAGCCTGTTTCTCAGCCTTTATTTGGCCCGTTTTCTGGTCTTTTTTGGCCCAGAAAAAGGCTGTAAACAGGCCAAAAGAAGGCTGAAAAATGGGCCGGTGGGTGGGTGGGGCTTCAGCAACATTCACTGTATGAGACACACAGACATTTTCACCCACTTTTTTGGGGGTGGGGGGAAATACAGTAACTTTCATACTAACACAAAGATTAGTGGCACCTTTGTGTCGAAAAACGCGAACTTGTTCCCAACTCCATTCTATCTTGTGAAGCATGAGTTTTGGATTAAAATTATAATGATTTAACACTGTATTTTTACTAGAATGAGAAATCCTTAGTTTTGGTTATGGTGATTGAAGCTTTTGAGAACTATACTACCCAACTCCTAGTTCTGCAATGATAAGAAAAAGTACTGTATTTCATGTCAGTTTGTTGATTAATTTTTTGGGTAGACAAATGGCATTTCTCCCCCTCACCCCCCAAAAAAACTATGACATCCCATAAAATAGGATGGAGCAAGTCATGCTGAGTAAGGATCAGCTATTTCATCCAAACCCAAGTTGCAGGCTGATTCAGATTCTGGATTCCATCAAAAGACAGTGCAAGTGGGACTGAGTAATGCATGGACAACAATGAAACTGGAAAGGCTGAAATATGTGAAGAGGAAAAGAAAAACACACAAACAAAAAGACGCAACTGCAAAAATCCAGTTTTGACTGAGAGAGGCCTGAGAGATGAGCACACCCAGCATGTGCCAGCAGCAGCATAGGAAGGAAAGAAACAGAGAGAGAGAGAAAGAGAGAGAGAAAAAGCCATGAGTGTTATGAATGCACGTAATATACAAATGTTGGCTCCACTCTTGACACCCCACAATTCATGACAAAACTATCCCACCCAGATTCTGCAATAAGCAGCACATAATGACACCAAGACTCTTAAAAAGCTGCAAGACAAACTACAAATAGCTGCGTTGCAAGAGAACCCAAAACACTCTTGCACAAAACAGAAGATTTGGAAGCAATGCCCATTTTTCATCAACTCTAGACTGAAATTCTATTCCAAATCTTGATTCATTGCATTTTGATATTACTATACAGTACTGGTACCCTTGAAGATCTTTAAAACAGGTAGACCTGCCCATTCTACTCATTATAGGGCCATATAATCACTTACCAGGGCATGCAGCTTCTCCTCCAAATCCTGATTTGTTCTTTGTGAAGCTGTGTAACTATTTTGCAATCTAAGATATAGAAGAGTACCCATGTTACTGAATAGGCACAAAAGGTCCCCCCTAGGTTGAACACCAGAGATGACATATTATACAATGGACTGTGGTATTGTATTTACGGCATGCCTTAAACTCTGCAATGCTTGGGTATTTCATCTCCTTCTGCAATAATCTGCAGGAAGCTTGAGAAAGGAGGTACAAAATTGGGGGGAGGGTGTGAGAATGTGGGGGGAGGGCAGAGAGAACAAGCTTGATCAAGGAAAATGAACAAAATTCACTCCAGTAAAAGAGCAGAAATGTTGAAGGCTATGATAAAGCTTTCAGAGAAAACTCCCAATCCTGTATCCTATGAACTACTGTATCCAAGCCTGGTTACATCTAATAAATATTGACAGGCAATGAGAAAGGATCCCTTCCCCCTATAACAGGCATCACTCATGTCAACAACTTTCCTAGCTGTAACAAAGCCCAAGATTAATGTTTTTCTCAACATTGGCAGCTTTAAGATGTGTGGACTTCAACTCCTAGAATTCTGGCTGGGGAATTCTGGGAATTAAAGTTCACATATTTACAAGTTGCCAAGGTTGAGGCATAGTGATATAGATGATGGAAATGTGACATATCCCAGCAGGTATCACTGATTTCAAGATTCAACGCCAATCGAGACAATGTAGTCATTATCTTGGGGAGCCATGAGGAGACATTTGGATTGGACACATGTCTTTCACAATATTCAGTAAAACTCATTTCCTCCTCTGTTTCCAGCTCCCTGTGACTGCCTTCAGTTATTAGCCAAGGTATTAAAAAGCCTGACCCAAGAGTCTCTATGTAGTTAATTACAATATAGTTCTGTAAGTCTATGGGTCTTACATAACACTAAGCCAGGGGTGGGCAATTACGGCTCCTTCATGACTCGTGGACTTCAACTCCCAGAATTCCTGAGCCAGCCATG
>JAEANM010015404.1:0-13637 GCA_017656035.1 Myanophis thanlyinensis
ATGACTCGTGGACTTCAACTCCCAGAATTCCTGAGCCCGCATAGCCAGCTCAGGAATTCTGGGAGTTGAAGTCCATGAGTCATGAAGGAGCCGTAATTGCCCACCCCTGGTCTATACGCAAGTACCAAATTAAGAAGCATATTAATCTTCTCTAATTTTTCCTCTGCTCAACAATTTCATTTTGCTCACAAATAACCCAGCCAGAGAGAACAGAAATAATAACGATCTAGTTAGATACTACACCAAGTAAAAAAATAATGAAGAAAATCTCTATCTTACTGCCCTTGGTGAATTCCACAGCCTCGTTTAAAAAAAAAAAAAAAGACTTGTTGGAGAAATGGAAATCTCTCTTTGCTTCATCCACATATCTCTGAGCACAAACACATTATGTTTTGAAGATTCATTTCAAGAAATCTAAACTGCAAACTTGCAAATACATACCTTGTTTATATACGGAAGCATAATAACGCATGCCTAAAGGGTTGTTAATATTTTAAGATACATTTCTCTGTGCTAGTTTCCGATCTAAGTACTTGGGAAGCAGACAAATGCATGGTTTTCTTCTTTAAACACCCTGCCAAGGTGTACTATCCCAATGATACACTATCAGTAATGTAAGAGAACCATATATAAGGAGGCAGACACACAGAGATTTCCTATGAGATAGCAATTAGAAGAAATGAAGCACTACAGGAGAAGAGCATAATGAATTATTCTACGTGTACAGCCCTGAAGGAAAGCAGAGCTAACTAGATTTAAGCTTTCTATTTAAGATATGGGGCATGGACATTGCTTCCTGCTCAAGATTGCCTTCTTTTTGTATTTATTTCTCAGTTTTCATTTAAGTAAAGTAAATGAAGCTTGGGTCCTGATGAATCCATGCAGTCATCAATGTGGGTTTTTGAGGCTAAAATAATTTTGTGACACCCTTTATTTGAGGTTTTTTTCCACGTGCTTGTTTAACTTATAACCCTTGTAAATCCTTGATATCCTTCAATTCTGTTTATCTTGTATTTTCAAACAAGGTCAACCAGATACTCTCAATGCCGAGACTTTACAATTGTACAATTTATCATAAGATTTTTTTAAGTATTCTTATCCTAAAAGGTGGGTTATTATTTATTATAATAAAGAAATAACAGATAATAATAAACCACACTTACAAAAGCACTGTTGAAATAATTAAAAACATACCCATCAATGCAATAAACGTCTCTAACAAATTGCATGCAATTAAAAAATAATTAGATATCACTTGCAAATAATTATAATTATTGAGGTGTAATTACAGTTCCTAAACTTATAGAAATTTATATACTATTACATAAATTATAATAATAATTGTCTGTTCCTCTAACTACATAATCTGTAGTTGTACAATCCAATATTCAATTAATTTTCTACAATGAAGTTCATGTATTACAATGTAGCACATCAAGAACTAATTTCCAAAGACATTGCCAAAATGTGTTCTATCACACAAGGAAATTTGTTTACTGCTAACCACTTATATACAGAGCATTCTTTATGGTAACGATGCAAAAACTCTTTTAAATATTCAAAACACAATAGAAATTAACATTCCAAACAGGGAGTACAATAACAAATTAAAACTAATACTGCAAGGATCTGCCTGAAAGATTGCACATGGCAGAGCAAATATCTGCCACTGAAAAATAACAGCATTTGTTTTTTTGTAATATGGTTTGCATTATGCCCACATTTTCAAAATTATACAAAACTTGTTTTTCATAGTTTTACTGCTGATGGAAAACATGGGATGTAGGTGTTTAGGAACAGAGAGTGTACTGGATACAGAAAATGTCTATAGCTCTGAATATTGTCAAGCTAGTGTTATGCTTGTCAAATTAATCATCAACTAATACAAAATTTAAGCTTGATTCAATAGGACAGATAGGAAACCCAACCCAAAACAGGGGTTGATTTCCTCCCTAACTCCATTTATATTTAGAAACACTCACTTACCTGATGGCTGTCTGGAGTTTTTCACAGAGGACCATGAAGACAGAGACAACGTCATCACAGAATGACTCAGTGGTGGCATCTCCAAAGTAAATAAAAGGCATGCATTAGCAGCTTCATGTATATGCTACATGGAATATCTCTGACTGGATGCATCATACAGAACTTGTAGATGATTGGGATATGGTTTTGCAAGGAAAAACTACATCTTAGAGCAAGTCTATCAAGAATCTTACCAGCTCAGAAATCCAATAAGTGACAATTTGGAATTCATAATCTATTGAGTGTGAATTTCTATGTAGAGCATATCACTTCTAGTGATCATGTTAGCATATCATAAAGTTATAGCAACAATGGGAAACAGTTATGAGCTGGCTCGTGACAAATCTATTAGGATTTCAGATGTACTATGCCAACACACATTTGACCTGTTTCAACCTATGTCAAACCTTTGAAAAAAAGATAAAACCTCTGAGTTGAAATTTTCTTGGTATACATGAAGTAATTGCTACCTTCTGATTGTTCAGTCATTAGCTACATGCAATTGCTAGAAGCTACTCATATTCATTGCAGCTTTGTATGCTGAAAATGGTAGTCTAAGCTACAACATGCAAAAGATACTAGTTTGAAAAAACTGATATAAAATAGAAGTATATGCAGATTAAATATTGGAACAGGGACCCCAACCTCAGGGCTGCAACCCCATTTTAGAACCGAGCCACACAAGCTGTATATGTCAGAGATAAGAAATGTCTGTGTTCATGTCCTTTCAAATGTTGTCCTTAAACTCCTTTGCCAGTAATCAAGCAGTTGATAGGAATTGAAACCGCTCCAGAGTACATTTAAATCTGGTCATTTAACAACTGTTCGAAGTTACAATGGTTTCAGAAAGGGAGCTTTATGGATCCTAAAGCCCTTTTGCCTGACACAAAACTTTGTGCCACCCACCCACAGTCAAATGATCACAATCTGGATACTTGGCATTCTGTTCATATTTACAACCTGTTACCAAGTACCTCACGATCCTGAACATCTGAGAGCTATTCCTGCATCTCGTCAAAGGTACACCTTTCTGTGAGCGGAGGAGAGCTGACATCCTCCCACAGTGTTCTGAAAAGGAGCTTCAATCTTGATGATTAAAACTCTTTTATTTCTGTATCCTGCCAAAAGAGTTCTGTGCATCAAGGAAAACTGATATCCTTTGGCAGGCAGCTCTTTCAACCTATCAAAGGATATCAGTCCCTAGAGATAAAATGGAGCTGAACTCCAAGCAGGATTTTCAGCTCCTGAGGAGAAGCAGAGCAATAAGGCAAGACCACTGAATGCTTCAGGTAAGTAGGGGAGGCCTGATGTAGGTGTCTCTCCCTCAGAGGCTGAAAATCCTACTTGGGTTTCAACAGGGAAGATTTTCAGATCTTGAGTGAAACCTCCCAGGATTTCCCTCATCCCCCCAGAGGAACCTTGTGCTCCTTACCTGGGACTCCATCCATTTAATGACAACAATCAGGAATGTTGGGATTGTGATCATTTGAGCAAAACAATCACATGAACAGTCACCTGATGTCTTGCTTAACAACTGCTTTGCTCAATGACTGAGATTCTGGTCTTGATTGAGGTCATTAAGCAAGGACTCCTATTAAATTGACTGCCTCGGTCTTTTTTGTGAAAGTGAAATGACACCATAATTTTGCATGAATATAAAAGTTATAAATAAATCATTTTGTCAAAGTTAATTAACTGATACCTGAATTCTTGAAACCTTGAAGAACGCCTTGGCTTTCAGTCATCTAGCAAAGAAGAATAGATGTATTGTCAATAATACAGATAAAACAAAACGTTACTCTAAACAAATCTGTTTACTTTACAATTTGTAGAAATTTGCTCCTGAAGCAGAAAAAAAGTCTATATTTGTCTAGCTTGATCTAGAGAAAAATGTCAGAGCCTATAAAATTATCTTGACTTTTTTTGGGCTAGCCTTTAATATTTTGTAAAAACCTATTTATAAATTCAGTTTTGGGAGCATTACACCAGCTCTAACTTAAGCATAAGCAGCAAAGAGCAGTCCCATTAGAGATGCCTGACTGACTCACTGTATTTTCTTGTTTTTGCCGTAATTGTAAAATCAAATCACTCAACATCTGGCTGAGGGTTGCCCGAACAGCTGTATTAATACTCCGCTGGTGATAACTGGAAATATAAGTTTCAATACAAACCTGTTTGGAAAAAAAGGAAAAGAGACAATACTGTAATAGCAATAGAATTATACTGGTTAGAAGACAATGTGCAGGAGGTCCTCAACTTACAACCACAATTGAGCCTAAAACTTCTGTTGCTAAGTGAGACATTTGTTAAGTGAGCATTGCCCTATTTTATGACCTTTCTTGCTAGAGTTGTTAAGTGAATCACTGTAATTTTTAAGTCAGCAACGTGATTGTTAAGTGAATCTGGTTTCCCCATTGATCCGGCTTGTCAGAAGGCTGCAAAAGTTGATCACATGAGCCCGGGATACTGCAGCTGTCATAAATGTGGGTCAGCTGTCTAACTTCCAAATGTGAATCTTGCGACCTTGGCAATGTTGCAATAGTCATAATGTGAAAAATGGCCATAAGTCATTTTTCAATGCTGTGGTAACTTTGAATGGTCGTTCAGTGGGCTGTTGTAAATTGAGGAATACCTATGTAGTAGACATGAATCACTATTCCAGATATCTATCAGTACATATTAGCATCTCTCTCTCTCTCTCTCTCTCTTTCTTTTATCTTATTATAAAGCTGAATACTAATTTCATAATATATATAAAACAGAAAACTAATAGCAATCACATTTTAGTATCTAGGGTTTTTTTTGGGTTTTTTTTAAACTTGGATAGAAGCTGCTTGCTTGGAAGAGTTCAAGAGAGTGAGGCGGGAATAACCACTTCTCCCAAAGCAATTATGTGCATTAGAGATACATGACTGACATAAATCTAACAAGCCATAATCTAGCGGGAAGCACATTGTTTTATTAAACAGCTCAAGTTTCATTTCCAACTGACAGAGGATACTCACTTCAGCAATCTTAAGTACAGAACTTCCACTCAACTCAAACGTTGGAGTGTATGTTATGCAGAGCAATACCTAAACAAATACAAAATGAAAGAATTTTAGAACTGACAATTCTCTCAATTGAAAACATGTTAATGGTCAAAATTGATAAATATCTTATCTGGAAGCAAGTCTACAGCACATTTGTCTGTTATCTGACTGCAAAATCATACAACACATAGGGGACTACAATGTTAAAGCCACAATAGAACCCCACAAGCAATGCGATGCAATGCAGCGTAGTGCAATACAATGCAACACAATAATAATAAATAATAAAAGGAATACAATCCAAACAAAGGCAGCCCATCATTCAAAGCTCTCTGAGTAGTTCAAGGGTCTTGACATTAATTGTACCAGTCTTTTTATAAGACCTTTTATATACTGGCTAGCTATTATACAAACTGCTGTCTAGTGCATCCAGAAACTATCAGCATGAAAACGTTTATAGTGCCAAGAATAAAATTATGAATATTTTAGGACCATCCTGATCCAACCTCTAATGGGGAAAGATCTACAGTGACAACCAGGAATATTAACTATATCTGCTAAAACAATATATCTACCACACTATGAATTAAATTTACAGGGCAAAAACAGTTTTGTAACATTATAAATCAATGAAATGAGCTACAAAGGACAAATATGACAAATGTTTTGTTTTGCAAGGCTACTGAATGACTGTAGTGTAGAAATCTGAGAAAATTAAGAATGCCTCTGCATATAGCAAGTGAAAATATAGATCCTATTAAAGTTTGCTCTTGGAAGGAGACAAATGGAATAGAAAACAAATCCTCTCCACCATAAAAAAAAGGAATTAACTTCAATGACATCCATGGCATGATTTGTGGAACTCACTACCGCTTTTCTGAATGCAAATTCTAACAATGGCTGAATATTAATATTTGGATGACATTGTCAATTTTTAATTGATGTAGCAAGTGTCAGCTAGCTGTGCATTTGGCATTTCATAAAGAATGTACAAAATGTGCAAAATCAAAATCTTCAACACCAAAGTGGTTATATATTGTTTAAGCTTCAGAGATATTTATAACTGCTCAGCTTAGAAATCTAAATGTCACTGCAGGAATTGGTAGTGAAATCTTCAAGCCCCAGGAAACATGTAATTAATTGTCATTCATTCATTCATTCATTCATTCATATTATATGGCTACTATCTCACAAATGGTGACTCTGAGTGGTGTACAATTAAAAAAAAACTAATACAGTAATGTAAAAAGCAGACATCAATTAAAAATACTACCATTATGACTAAAAGGCAAGGAGAGATCAACAAATATTAACAACAATGGGACCACTTCAGCAACTTATTCTTCCCTTGGGATCCCCAGGCCTCTTGATATAACCATTTTTGAATTTACAGAAAGTTAAATGGGATGGGTCTAACCTCTGCACATCATAGAGGTGAATGATGGCATGATTGTTTAAATTGTCCTATTATTCACTGACAGTCCTGGAAAGTCAGTGAGTGACTTTGGGCTAACTGCTGTCAATCTCTAACCTACCCCAAAGGCTATTCTATAAAAAGCTGAAGGACAATACTATGGGGAATAAATCTAACAACCAAAGACATAAATAAAACATACTGCTCACCTTTCTGCTTAAAACAACAGCTTGGTAAAACAGTAAAAACATGATCCTAACATTTTGTCATTAAATGACAAAATCTGAAGAAGGTAAATATTTCTTTTCTCCATCTTGACTAGATGCAAAATTTATATCCTTGAGTAAACAGAAAGATTTTGAGAGAGGTCCTAAAACTCAAAGTGAAGCTTCCTCTTCATCTCCTTAAGAGAGACTTTATTCCATTATCAATTATCAACATAAAATCCTATTCTGCACAATTTAAATCTGAATATTTGAAATGACAAGATACCCATATAAGATCATTGTATTATTGGGTTCATGGAGAATAAAATAGATGCTTATACACTGGGAAGCAAATGGAAGTTACTTGAAGTAACTTTCCTTAAAATGTGGTCAGTTAAACCATATTTTGTTTTAAGTAAACAATATTGTATTTTTGTCTTGCACACGCTCACAAAAAAGTTCCCTCCGGTACAGTATGGCCTTGATAACACTGTAGATTTTAATCACAGCTGGAGAGCTTAAAAGGGAAAATATTGTTTTTGGCTTCCACAAAATGAGTATTACCCTGATGGGTTCTAGAAATCAATAAGAGGGGAAAAAAACTGATTTTATTAAGTAGAAAGCTATATTCCTACAATTGAATTTGGCAGTATTTTCAAGCACTTACATATCAGAACTTAATATAATTTGAATTTTTCATTTTCAAAATAATTGCGGGTTAAAAAAAACAGTATTGTAAAACAGCAACAAATTTTAGTTTAGAAAATAACTTGCAAATCTTAAGAGACTGTTAAAAGTCCTCAGATCAAAATAGTAGGATTTGTATTCTTGTTATTTTCTAAATAGCTGTCCTGGAATAAAGCATTCTATATTTGCAAAGCTGCCAATCTTTCAATTTATTCAATCTGGAATCACAGTTATTTTTAGAAACCTTGGAGGGAGTGGAATTAATAGCCTAACATTGGCCCAACTACAATTTTAAGAAATCTCTACCACATGAAAACCTGTTATAGGAGAACATATTGCTCAAAAGCATACCATCTGTATATGAAGTTCAAATACTCTTGCAAAATTCATTGCAACAAATTCCTAATTCTTTTCCCATATTTATCTGATTATCTGCTGCAGTGATGAACAGGTGATATGAATTCAATGAAATGAAATAGTTAACTACAAAGTAACAGGTCTCATATTATTTAACTACATCTACTCAGAATAAATATTTTTCTAGTGCCAGGAGGCTACCACAATTTACATTCAGTGGAACATGGATAAAATACTGTTGCAATAATTTGATGTAATGGTATATATGAGAAAGACCCTGATAAAGGGAGCAAAGAGATACTGCATAGGAAATGGTCAGATAAGAGGGGACACAGCCCACCACTGCATATAATGGGATCCTCTCTAACTTCTCAGACAGTAAAGGAGACAACAGGAGATTTGTACCTGCACACTTGCCAGAGTGATGTCAGTTAGCCTTCTCAGGTAAACCAAACAGGAAACATGGCCAGATGAGCTACTTTATTCTATGGTTACATTAAAAGAATCTTGAAAATCTGAATATACAAATTTCCCATTGTCTCCTTTACAGCTTAAGAAGTTAGGAAGGGTCCATTCTGAGCTTCTTTCTCTGTGGACTATGTCTCTTCTTATCAGCATCTCTTTGCCCTGTTTCATATACCAACACATATAAATGGGAAAACATATGCCAAGAATGGGTAAGAACTGGGCCTCTCTCTCCCTCTCTCTCTCCCCCGCCCTCCTTCCGTCTCTCTCCCTCCCTCCTTCCATCTTTCTCCCTCCCTCCCTCACTCTCCCTCCCTCCTTCTGTCTCTCTCCTTCCCTCCTTCCGTCTCTCTCCCTCCATGTCTCTCCACCGCCCTCTCTCCCTCTCTCTCTCCCCCTCCCTCCCTCCTTCAGTTCTGAATACAGTTGATATTGTAATTGTAGTCTCCCTGCATTTTGGTTTTGCTCAGACTTGCATCTGTGGGATGGACTATTCCACATTATTCAGAGGCTTCTCCCACTGTTTACAAATATTATTTGTAATACTATGTATGCTGAATGTAACAAACCACTTTTATCTGCTGGATGGAATGAAGAGCAATTTTAATTTTCTGGCATACTTCCATACGTTATTCCCAAGGATCTCTAAACTGATATATTTACCGATAATAAGGACCAAGGTCTATAAAATATAATTTAACAACAGAATTATTAAAATTAGAGTCAGTCCTCTGACTGAAGCACATCTGTGCCATCCATTAAAAAAGCAAAATAAACTGGGAAATATGTGTACATTTAGAAGGGTTAAATACTCCTTCAGTGTACACAGCATGATATGTTTAATTATGAAAAGGATGAACACAGAGCTTTCTATGAAGCACTGGAGCTGTGAAATGGTTTTCAGTGATTAGAAACAATTACTCAAGAGTGATGGATGCTTAAACATTTAGACAAACTCTTATACAGGTATGGAATAACTGTGTAAAGCATGTGATCTATTGGATGTTCCCTAAAAAAGGAATGCATTCATCCACTGGGGTAAGACAGATATCAGCTTAAAGCAAGAAAAAATGTCTGCTTAGGAACAGCAGAAAGAAGATAATATTCATCCCTGGCTCTGGGTATAAAATTCTTTATTCAGTGTTAGGATTGTGCAATATCTTAAAAGGTGGTAGAAGAGAAGAAAAATGTAGCATGTTGGCTTTATTGTCATTTGTAGACATGAAATGCCTGTGGCTGAAACAAACAAACAAACACAATGTTGTTACCAAGGACAATATATTCTTAAACCACAGTTTATACAGACTTTCACAGTTTCAAAGTAACTTGCCTCTTTATGCTCCAGCACCAAAATGTTACACCTTTCTAATAATGATCCCTTAGCAGAAAAAAATTGAATGTTAATAGCTTCAAAGCATGTAAAACCATGCCAGAGCTGAAGGATCACATTACCCAGCCCAACAAAGTTAATGCTTAAAAATGGTTAAAAACATGAAGAACAAGTGCAACTGGGAACACAGGTAAGCAAGATTACTTCACATGAGTAATCAAAGTGTCAAAATGGCCGTCAGAGCAGCATTATTGAAGCCTGCAATTTGGACATCTATATGCTATCAGGGCATGTAAGAAAAGACAACTGTATTGCTGTGTTCTGCCATTTTGACTCTTCTGACCCTCATCACCTGGTAAATGGTACTGAACACAGGCCAACCAGAGATGCTTTTCCTTCATGAATGGCACTATTGTTGTTAGCAGACTTGCTATCCCTGGTTTGGGTCCATTGATCAAATTGATCGCTCAGTATAAAGCCAGTTTGGTTCTGCAAAGGGAAACTGCCTCAAAAGTGACATCTATACATCTCCTCTGAATGCAATATTTCATATTTTTCAAATGCCTGATTGAATATACTATTTATATATATATTTAATACGCTAGTTTCAGGACTGTGGAAATTTCAAGGACAAATTTAAATAAGGACTTGCGAAATGCCAAATATTTTACAACAGGGATTTAGAATGACTAAAAATACTTTAGTTCTTGTTCTGCCAGTCTGACAGAACAAGGAAGTAGTTATAAATGACATTTGACATTTCCAGAGCAAACATTGTAATGAGTAGGAAAGGCGATTTGCAAACACTGAAGGTTCACCTTGCAGAATCAGAAACGTCTTTCACTACTGCAAAACCAGTCTTAGCAACCCTGAAGTATCTTAAATCTCACAAAAAGCGTTTGTAGCTGTACAAAGAAAATAAGGAATATTATGAGCTTAAATGTGGCTTAATAGAGCATTTACTTTACTTCCCATCACAATCTGATACACATAGATGACCTCAAGGCTATTTTTAATCAAAAATTCAGTGTAGTTAAGTACTCGATATATTAACATGCTATTACTTTTTGAATATTATTGGTACATTTTGAATGAGGGGTTTGGTTTTTTTAGAAGGGAAAGGGATATCTTACTGAACACACCGGTATTTATGTCTAAACAGGCAAAGATAAGATCTGGATGTATTCATCCCAGCAAAGTTGAATCTATGAAAGGATTTACATGGAAGAAAATCCAACAGAATCTGTTTCATTGTAATGTAATTAAATTTCAATGAATATGAAAAGTGACTGGACATTCTAGTCCAATAAATAACATGAGAATCCTAGTCAACGCAGAAAATCAATAACAGTGTATCTCTACTTCCATTCGGTTAAGGAAAGATTAATGTTTCTTGAAAGGGACAAGCAACTAACACACCCATCAAATAAATGCAGGTATTGCTTGATTTATGTGCCATCAAGACATTTTCAGCTCCTGGGGATCACATAGATAGATTTTCTCCATGAAAATGCAGGTATAAACAATTCGTATTTTATCCTACTCATGTCTAGGTAACTGTTTATTCATTTTGTAATGGAATCTTTATTTCATGTCTGCATGACACATAAGACCTACTAAATTTATGAAGATTAACTATTCCAGAGTCAGGGTAAAAAAAACAACAAAGAACAGTTTATCACTGTATATAGTCATCATCTTAGTCCAGAGATTCTTTATCACTTTAATTAACAGTAAAGAAGTAATAGCTCATAAATACTAGAAAAGGTCACTCCTGACATTGGTTCGGGGAAATAGTTGAGCAGGGATTAATTAGTTATTTTCATCTTTCTTCGCATGCAGCTGCTTTCTCAGCACTTTTACATTTGAGGATAATGAGGAAAGTTGGAGCAAGCCAAATTAAGGAAAAAAGATACCCAATAACCCAATCAAGTCTCTTCTCTACCAGAAACTTGCCAATTTTCTTGTCTCCTAGAAAAATGCTTCCATGTTCACAATTTAGTAGTTTTACCACTAGGTTGATAAAATGAGCTGGTAAAGTTTATGAGCAAAATTACTGTCTACTGAGCAATGTTTGCAGACATCTCACAGCCCAAAGCTGATAATATTAACATAAAATGAATAGATTTCAAAAAGAAATTGTGAATCTACCCAAATGATTATAGCAAATCCTAAGAAGAGCTTTCATATCTATCTTTTTGACTCAGTGACACATCTAGAATTTTGAGAAGTTATTAAGGACATCAATAATGCTGCAAGAGGAAATGACATTTTGAATCATAAAACATCTGCTGTGATGGACACAGTCACAAAATACCAATGTCAAATAAAAACTAAAGGAGCAAGTATATAACAGAATTGACACCTTAGCTTCAAAATACACATTCTGTTTCGGATTAACCCCAACATAGGAGCCTACAAACCTAATTCCCAGAACGTAAAAAAATAAGTGTCTTGCCTTAGTCACTCATTGTTTTTTCAGTCAGTATTGATTGCCCACAAACACACTTTTCTTCTGGACCTTTTTTTTTTAAATAATGTGAACGTCACATTTATTGATCTACTTTCTCAAATTTCTGAAAGGTCGCCCATAGATGTTCCTCATTTCTTCCATGCTGGTTTATGCATACCTCACTATCTTCACTGCTTTCTCTTTCACTTCATGGACTATACCCAGAAGACTTCCAGTCCCGCAAAAGTTCCACTTCCAATAACTAGATGTTATTTGGTTTTTCAGGTCTACACTTTTGAAGAAAACTAATCAGAGTTGGCCTATACAGAGAACAGCTGTAGTGCCCAGGAATTCTCTACAGGAATAGGCATTTGTTACCAATAACATTCCTCAGAAATGATCAAGGACACCTTGAATATTTAGAACTATATTCTCAGATACTCCATAGTTTTGAAAAACCAAAGCTTAATTATGAATTGCATAGTAGACAAGGAATATTAGATTTAAGCTCTATCTATGAATGGATATACTTACTTTTTAAATTTTAAAATATTAGAAATAAAGATTTGAGAATTTAAGCAAAATTCAATTAATTTTCATTTGAAAACACTAACTTTGAAAAGAGCAGAAAAGAATACTATTGTGATTGAAGTGTTGTAAAGCCCTAGTCAGGTGTGGTATGGGTTCTAGGCTGATTCCTCTTTTAACTATCCCCCCCAGGTTCTGCCACTCCTTTTACAACATAATGCTCCACAACATCTAACTTGCTGGTAGCTTCTTGAATGACAGAAAGGAATGTCAATCTCTTCAATTATTCTATCTTAAAAAAAAGCTATTTCACTTCAATTCCTTTCAACCCTCTCATTAAACTTCAAAACCAAAGTTAAACTATGAAAAAATAAAAATAGAAAGTGGAATATCAAGACAGCTTACTGTATTAGAATTGTATTGCCCTGAATTCAAACATCTAAAAGAATGTGAAGTGAACCTCTTCTGAACATAATTGTGATCTACCAATGTAAAAGGTACTGCATGTGTGAAAGGTAACATATGAACATGCTTCAAACATGATTTCAGAGAAGTGCTTTGGAAGATATGAGAGCATAAATTCACCTAGTTTTTCAAAACTTATATAGTCTCGCTAGGTAGAATGACATATGCATCTTACAGAACGGAAGCACACTATCATAATTTTATTTTTCTCCAGACATGCAGTCTTCCAGCAAAGAACTACCATGGTAACAGTCAGCAGTACAAGGTTATATTGATATTTTTCTCATTTCCAATGCATATGGCTGCTTGCCAGGTCAGCACTACCACTAATTTAATTCAAAGTAATGAAACTGTATGTCTAGGAGTAGTAGATTGCATTCAATATTCAACGTATTTACAATTCACACATATAGATTCAGGTGCAGAACTCTGACAGAGATTTGGAACTAAACATTTTTTCCACAACAATGAAGGACTTTTGAAGAGCCCAATAAATTTTCTTGTTCTCTTTTTTAGGGAGATAATACAGTATAGCCAACTATACAATTTGGTTAAAATTACTTTAGGCTAGCAAACAACTAAAAGTATTCTCTACCCCCAAGGACACGATTTGCAGATAGGTTGGCATGCTTTCCTATGGGATAAACGAAATAAAATTCATTCGTATTTTTTTCGA
>JAEANM010015405.1:0-13636 GCA_017656035.1 Myanophis thanlyinensis
ATATTAGTTCACACAAACACACCATTCTCCTATTCTGGCCCGGCCCCTCGGTCCAATTTTAGAAACCATTGTGGCCCACGAGTCAAAAAGTTTCCCCACCCCTGGTCTAACCACTGCACCACCAAGGCTCTGATGCTTTTTGTGATGCAACTGAAGAAGTCCAATTTCCGCACTCGCGTTCCCCTTCTTCTCTACTCACCTTCAGCCTCTCGTTCTCCAGTTTGACAGAGGTGCTTTCGGTGACCTGCTTGTGCAGTTTATCTACCAAGGCATCTCGGTCTTCCCGCATTTTGTCTTCCATGGCGTTCTGCTGTTCCACTAGTTCGGAAATCCGGCTGGTGCGACACCAAAGAGAAATCAGGGGTTACACCGACGGGGAAGCAAAGCGGCGCGGCCTCACGCCGCAACCCAGAATTTTGCACAAGGCGCGGGAGGCTACAAGCTGTTGGCGTGACAGTGGGACGAATACCCATCTTGCTTCCTCGCGACCTCTCACCGCTCGTAAAATTTACGAGCTGCTTTTCTCTGGCTAAAAAAAAACAAAACCACGACTCCAAGAAGTCGGATTATAATTCAGATTCAGTAATCCAATCCCAGCCTTGCTCAATCTGGTGAAAACAACGAAGAAGATGAGAGCTGCAAAGACAGCAGCTAGCTCAAAGCACAGTATTTTAGTTAAGTCGGTAACTGCTTTAGTAACGAATCCAACTTGAGCTGAATTGCAACTCAGTGTATTAAATCGGCATCCATCCAAAGGGGGAACACCCAAAAAAACCACCCCCCCAAAAACCAGATGTCCTTCTCAAGGGAAGGCATTCCAAGAGGTTGGGGCTGTGGTTGAAAAGACCCCGTCCTTTCACAACCACAAACCTCACAGCCAGAGAGAGACCAATTTCATTGGCTGAAATTCACGCACCATGGCACATCGGGCTGAGATGTCACCAGCTGGGTTTGTGGGTTACTGTTCCTCTTGCCGCCACACCCGTTGCGGCTCTCACCTGTTCAGCATCACAATCTCCACCTCGAGGTCACTTTTGTCTTTCACAACTTGGTTGTAGCGATTCCGCCAGGATTCTAGGGTGGACAGTGCTTCGGCCACGTAGGCGTCCTACCAAGTAAGGCGAGAGGCATAAGGGAAAGAGAAGGCTGAGCTACGCTAAGCCACTCTTAGTGATGAGATCTCCTCAAAGAAGTTTAATTTGGGGAAACATCAAAGACGCTTCCCTCCAGGCCAACTGCTCTTCAGATACCTTCAAAGTATCTTCAGATACCTTCAAGGTATCATTAGATTCCCTTGAGATAACTTCCGATACCTTCAAAGTATCTTCAGATACTTTCAAGGTATCGTTAGATACCTTCAAGATATCTTTGGAGACCTTCAAAGTGTCTTCAGATAACTTCAAGGTATCATCAGATACCTTCAAGATATCTTCAGAGACCTTCAACACACCTTCAGATACTTTCAAGATATCATTAGATACCTTCCAAGATACCTTCAGAAACCTTCAAAGTATCTTCAGATACCTTCAAGGTATCACTAGATACCTTCAAGGTATCACTAGATATTTTCAGAGACCTTTCAAAGTATCTTCAGCCTATTGAATGCCATCTGACCACCAGACCATTTTGGGGGGCAACTCTACAGTCATGATAACCCTCCTTCTTCTGTCACCCCAAACTTTTTCTTCTTCTCCCTACTCTGAATCACATCTCCCAATAAATGCCCCCTTTTTTTTTCAGGTGGCTTCAGGAGGTCCTTTCCCAGATGTGGTCCCAAGACCCTGAAACACCCAGCTGTCACCTTTTCAGCTAACTGGACATTCAGTTGGTCAGCGAACTCCTCAGCCCGCTCCGCTCGTTCCTTCTGAGCCTTGATGGCTTTCTTCAGGGCTTCTTTGTCCCGATCTCCTTTGGCCTTCAGCTCCTTCAACTGTTCCATGATGTTCTCCACTTCGGCCTTGTGCTGAGCTGCTACCCGCTCCAGATTCTGTAGGGAGGGAGGGAGGGAGGGAGGTGGGTCGGGAAGGCAGATAGGCAATTCAGGATGCCTTGAAGGGATGGTTTAGAGCTTCAGCTCTTTGAAATGCAAGAGGCTGAAATGCAAGAAGCTGCCTCATAGTCCTCTTTTAATGAGTTGATCAACGTTTAGCCCAAGCAGACTCAACTACAAAGCCCCCAATATTGCTGTAAGAAATCCTGCAGGTTTAGGCCCATCTGGCAAACATGCTTTAAGGGTCACAGTGGACACTGTCCCCGAGAGAGGTCAAATATACGTCCTATAAAAATCATTGGGACAACCGGTATCTCAGATTTCTTCCGGAAGAGGAGAAAGTTGGAGAAGATGGCCGAGAGAGAGAGACAACCAGATCTAGGGTGGTTATTCCTAGGCAGTGATTGGAGACGGATCTCAATTCAACCACTTATTCTGAAGTAAGGTCCTCTCATCTTACTGGAAAGACTGGCTCCTGATCCTAATTGTTTCATAATTGTATCCACCAACTCCTCCAAAACCTCCCAAAATGGCAATCTATTCAAAGACTGGGAGTTGGTCTAACCCATGCAGCAACCTGAATGAACCCTATCTTGTATGCAAAGGATGACTCTTCAATACTCCTCTCTTAAGTTAGAAACTCCCCAAGGGTCACACAAGTTAACGACCCAGAAAGAGGCTAATATTATTTAAACAGCAAAGAAAACTAATGCCTAACATCTATAAACCTCTAATCTTTATCTGTTATCTTTGTTTATTCTATTAAAATCTAATATTTCCCCTATCTGATTTTGTTTCTGCCTTTATCAGCCTACGATAATCTCCCTTAATGTTTAAGAGGCAATTCTTTCTATCCGTCGTCCCCTTCGCCTCTGTAATGTTTTGATTTTTTATCTTTTTTTTAATTGCCTTCCACACTCCTGTTATGCCTTCAAATAAACAACTATAGAGAATTGTTTTAAAATATATATATATATTCTACAGCGACAATGTCTAACTTTGGTAACTTTAAGAGGGACTTCAACTCCCAGAATTCCTGGCTGGTTAAGGGAATGCTGGGAGCTGAAGTTCCAGAAGTCTTAAAGTTGCCACGGTTGGACACTTCTTCTCTAGAGTTTGAAATGACACAACCATAACTTGCTACTCTGGTTATCACCAGGAACCCTCTCTCCAAAGAAGGCCAAGGCACCGTACCCGGATCTGGATGCCCAGGCGGTGATTCTCGGCTTCCTTATTCCGCAGTTGTGCTTGTAAATGACCCCTCACAGCTTCCATAGACTTTGAGAGTTCAGCGGCTGTCTTGGCTTGATCCTAGCAGGCGAAAATGAAAGGCAGAATGCAAAAGAACGCATCAAAAGATCTCCGATGGTCCACACCACGACTGACACAAAGCACATAAAACCCTCCTTTGCATTACTCATCCCGACTCTACACAGAGAGAGAGAGAGAGAACGTACCTTTTCGGTCTGTATCTGAATCAATAAATCATCCACTTCCTTTTCTTTGTCTTGTAGTTTCTTGACCAATTGCTGCAAGAATCAGAAAAAGAGATAAAATTTGCAGGCACTATGAAAGATAATTATACAGAGGGGGGGGGAGGGCTCGGAAAAGGCAGCCATCGGCGTTCAAAGCGACAGGTGGTTTGCTCTGTGAAAACTGAAAATTTTTCTCTTGAAAATACAGGTTACGTTCTTCGCAAAAGCAGACTTGGGGAGGGGGGAGTCCTACAAATTTTAAGCAGATTATTTCGATCCAATCAGGTATGGAACAGGATTTCCCCTGGACCGACTAGAGCACCACCGGCCATTCCCAATTTAAAATAATTAAAAAAAGAAAGTTCTAACAAGTGTTATTGATAACACTTCAGGGAGCTGGAAGAGACCTTGGAGGTCTTCTAGTCCAACCCCCTGCTCCAGCAGGAGACCATGTACCATTCCAGACAAAAGCTTGTGCAATCTCTTCTTAAAAGCCTCTAGTGATGGAGAACTTCTGGATTTAAACCATTCCACTGATTAATTATTCTAAATGTCAGGAAATTTCTTAGTTCTAGGTTGCTTCTCTCCTTGGTTAGTTTCCATCCATTGTTTCTTGTCCAGCTTTCAGGTGCTTTGGAGAATAAGTTGACCCCCTCTTCTTTGGGGCAGCCCCTGAGATATTGGAAGGCTGCTTTCCTATATCCCCTAGTTCTTATTTTCATTAGACATACCCAATTTCCAGCAACCGTTCTTCAATTTATTTTAGCCTCCAGTCCCCTAAAATCATCCTGGTTGCTCTTCTCTGCGTTCTTTCTAGAGTCTCAACATCTTTTTGATATTGTGGTGACCAAAACTGAATGCAGGATTCCAAGTTACTATAAATAAAGTGTGGTCTTATTATAAAATGTATAACTTCAAGTGATCTTGATTCTACATTATCTTCCGTCTGTCTCTCTGTCTAGCTATCTATCTGTATAGTAAATATCCATTTATACAGTAAATTTACTATGTCCGTACTTACCGCCTTCTCTGTATCGGAGTCAGTCAGCTTTTTCATCAGTGAAGTCTGCTGATCTGCCAACTTTTGCGCATCCTTCTGTAAGAGAGGAAGGGAGGAAAAATAATACGGCAAAATCCAGGTCAAATCAGACGATCGAGTGGGAATGATGTACAGCCTAAGGAAGAGCGGTCCGTCTGCTTTGGAGAAGTTTTAATGTAGCTCCTGAAAAACTTTTAGACTCCTATTTTATGGGCACCGACGCGCCCAGAGCTTCTCACCAAAAGGTGCCGATGCGTAAAGTAATTTACACTGCCTTAATGCTGCCCTGTCCAAACTTCACCATCCTCCTGGGCTCTGTATTGAGGGTGGGTATGGATGTTGCCAATGCCTTAGATGGTGGGATCCCCACAGATCTCCTGGGCAGGCGGGGCGTAGGGGGGGATCTTAAAAAGAATTTGCAAGATCGGATCTGGTTAGTAGACACCAGGAAAGCCAATCCCAATATTTTGATCAGAAATGCTGATTTAAAGCCATAAATATTTTTGATGGGCATTCCACCAGAAAGAGAATGTATTATTTGATTTTACATATATTAACTGCAGTTGGAATTGTATTTGCACAATTTGGAAAAGCGAAGAGGAGAAAGCGATTAAAAAATAATATTAGAATGTGCGGGAACAAATAGATCGAGGTTGGAAATTAAGGAAAAAGAATAAACTGAATATTCTATGATGTGGGAGGTTATTTTATACCAATGGTCAGATAATAAAAACAAGAATTAGAAAAATGGAATTTAGGTAAGATTAGGGAAAGAAAGGAAAGCTATTGAAGGTGAAAAGAAAACTGATTATGACCATTATCATGATTGTAAGATGCGTAGGATGAACATTTATTTAATGAATATTTATTTGGTAAACTACAATCATTCCCGTGTAAATTGTTTGTACCCAAACGACACCCTGTTTAGTGGAGGATAAAAGTTTGATACGTTAAAAAAAATAAAAAAAAACTTGATTAAAAAAATAATGATTTGTTTTCCCCTAAAACGAAAGGGTTGGGAGGGGGGCTGAGTTAATTTCCGGACCGGAATCTTTTTATTTATTTGATTTATAAGTTTGATTTTTAAGCCCGGCTCACCTCCCGATTGTGTTGCTCTCTGAGCAAATCTCGAAGTGTGCGGTTGGTGTCTTCAAAAGTGCTCAGCTTCTGCAGCAACAATTCTTTCTGTCTAGTTAGGGTGTTGATGTCCGAAACGGTCATGTTCTTCTCCTGCGATTCGGGATGCAAAGAAGGAGAAGGAGAAAAAAAAACGATGTTAAAAGCCCTTTATTGAATCTCACAAGCTCACAAACCTTTGTCCTGTTTTCGAAGTTTTTACATGTCCTGTTTACAAACCCAAGTAGCCCTCGGCTCACAAGTCCTTGAGTTTGCAGTTAGCCCTCAACTTAACGACCGCAAGGGAGCCCAGGCATTGGTGTTGTTAAGCGAGACGTCTGTCAGGGGAGTTTCGCCCCGTTTTTACGACCGCTCTCGCCACAGTTGGTAAGCGAACCACTCGTTGATAATGCCGTTGCTAAATGAATCTGGCTGCCCCGTGCGGAATTTGCTGGTCAGAAGATCGCCAAAGGAGGATCGCATGACCTTGGGGACACAGCCGGCGGTCGTAAGTATGGCCAAGTGCCTTTGAATTTTGATCGCGCGCTACAACGGTCGTTTAAGTGTGAGAAAAACTGGTACGAATCCCTTTTTTCCAGCGTCGTCATAACTTTGACCGGCCACTAAATGAAACTGTTGTAAGCCAGGGATTGTACCACATACCGTGATTCACGGGGGCCAAAAAGGTCGTAGAATCGGGACGTGGCTCACTTAAAACTCATGTATCGGTGGAAAGGCTGGTCCCAATTGTCGCCGTAAGTCGAGGGCTGACTGTACCTCCCCGTTTGCATCCCTCCCCAAAGGGGGGGGGGGGAGAAACAACTCCCTTTCCGCACACCCCTGCCCTGCCCCATACCGTTTTCAGCTTCCCAATCACGTCCTTCAAGGCCTGGATCTGTTTGGAAGCGGCTGCCCCGTCCAGTTCGGCCTCCACCAGTTTGGACATCAAACACTCCTTCTCGTGCAACAGATGCCGTTTCTGGAGTCTGGAAAGAAGAATGCGTCAGAATTGGAAGGATCGATGCTCCTGGCAGACTGCTGGCCATTTGCATTCTTTCTACAGAGCCGTTGAGGCCGCTTGGGAGGTTTACGTGTGTCGTCCTCGGGGTCACCTGAGTAGCGCGAATGAATGGGGAGCCTCCTCGGGACGGCTGAAAGGACCGTACGGTAGACTGCGCTGGGCCTTTCAGCCGTTCCAAGAAGGCTCCACACCCTTTTGCGTTACTCAGGTTAACTCTGAGGATACGGATAAACCTCCAAGCGGTCTAAACGGCGTGCTAAAAAGGATGCAAACGGCCAGCGGTCTGCAAGGAGTACAAATCCTGCCATTTCCCCGCCCTCCGGTCAGAGCTGAAGAAGCTTCTGGGATGAGAAGTGAAACGTCTCAAAACAACAAAGAAGGAAATCCAGTTGCCTTCTGGAAAAAAAACAACAACTTTGGGACACAGATTTAAAGCCAAATGAAGTGGGCTTATAATACTTTATAGCAGGTGTCTCCAACTTCAGTCCAATCTACATTGTGAGCGGCTAAGGAATCCTAGGAGCTGGGAGCCCAGACATCATCAAGTTGCTAAGGTTGGAGCTTTCTTCTCTAGAACTTTTTTATTTTTAGAGAAGACCACTGCTTCCCAACCCCAAGTTGACCAACATTTCCTTACATGCTGAGATCTTTTTCCTCCTTCATCCTTTCAATGTTGCGACGGAGGACTGTGTTCTCGTGTTCCGTCTCCACCAGCTCTTGAGTGACCTCGTCCAACTCGTCCTTCTGCTCCTCCAGGAGACGTTTGGCCACACAGCCTGTCCCAACAACAACCTTTGGCATCTTGACCTGGGGAGACAAGCAGGAACCGAGTCGACGGGTGAGTTTCTTCCGCGGCACCCCAGAAACACACGCTACATCACTCTCGGGAATCACAAGAGGACGATGTGTTGTGGTTAAATTACAACACAACACTTCGAGTTGTCGATCCTAAATTTCCTTGAAGGCCAATGTCACGTTGGGAGAAGGGCTGCAACGTTTAGTCTTCGCAGAAAAACCAAGACAGTCCCAGTTGCCTCTTGGGGTGGGGTGGGGTGGGGTGCACGGGGAGGGAAACAAAGCAGCTCTGGGACAATTTGAGCACAGGTTCCCCGCACCTCGTTTTTCAATGTTCCCACGACATTGAGTAAGCTGTCGATCTTCTTCTCGTATTTGTTCATCTTGCAGTGAATGGCGTCCTCCTCGTCAGTGGAGAGATCACTCAAGCGAAGCACAGACAGCAACTTGTCGGAATCTGGAGGGGTGATTTCCAGGCGATGGGTCGGTCCCTGATTAAGGGTGGCAAGAGCGAAACAGGATAGAGCCCGAACCCCGGAGCAGCCCTCCCCCTAAGCTGGCTGCCCTCCAGAAATCAAAGTGGCGGGGGGGGGGAAGTGTGGGAGAGGGAAGAGTGGGAAAAGGGAAAGAGGAGGGCGCGAACCGACCGGACACAGCTTGCTTCCGCAGCTCGCCTCGCCAACAGAAGGTGTGTTAAAACACACAAAGGAAGAGTGTTGTGATGGCTTAGGGGTAGACCACAAGCCGCTGTGGGGACTTTCTGCCAGGGAAATACAATACAGGTAGGCCACGAACTTACAAAAGTTTGTTCAGCGGCTGTTCAATGTTACAACAGGGACCCGCGGCCTTTTTTTTCCCCGTATTTATGACGGTCGAGGCATCCCCACAGGGGGTCACGTGATGAAAATTCAGGAGCTGGCAACCGATTCGTATTTACGACGGTTGCAGTGTTCTGGGGAGGGGGGGGGGGAGGAACGTGATCCCCTTTTGCGGCGTTCAAGGGAAGGAAGCCAGATTCATTTAACGACGGTGCGACTAACTTAAAACTGCAGCGGTTCACTTCGCCGAGGCAAGAACGATCGCAAAAGGGGGCCAAACTCACTCAACGCATGCCTTGCTTAGCGACCGAAATGCGGGGCTGAGTTACGGCCATAAGTTGAGGACTAACTGTAATAGACTGTTAACGGAGGGGGTTGAAGTTTAATTTTGCTGCTGATTTTACCCGCCAATTATGTTTATTTTTCCATATAATAAGAGAGAATGCCAGGCCGAGCGGGTTGGGTAAACCGCGTTGTAGAAACTTACAAATTGTGTGTCTGCTTTGCAACTTGGGCTGGGGGCTGGGGGCTGGGAGGACACACAGGAATCATCTTTAAAATAATATTTATCAGGATTCAAGTGGGGGAGGGGAAACTTCCATATGTGTTTTGGTTTTTCTTTTCAGGCACTTCTTTTAAAGGGAGGGGGGGTATGCAGCCTTGTCTAGCTTTGTCCTGCTTCTCCATTTCGTTTTCTGTATTTTGGTGGTCGGTAGCCTGTATTTTAAATATTTTACGTTGTGATGGCTGTATTTCCACGCTGCGAATAATTCCCCCCCCCCTTTTTTTTTAAAGAATAAACAAAACAGTAGAGCAATCAAAGGGACAGAAACGCAGGGCTTGTGTGTGTGTGTGGGGGGGGGGTAAGCTTGGTCCCTAAACAAGATCATTTCTTTTCCTCTCCCCACCCCCTACCCACATCCTCCACAAGTGGAAGGTTAGACCCAGGGGGGGTCCCCCCACCCCTGGGCTGCACATCAGCACCGGTCCTCAGCGCATCGGAAATCCAGCCCACGCAAACCAGCGAAGCCCCGTGGGGTTGCAAGGCAGCGCACCAAACCACAGTCCCCCTCCGATCCATACGAAAATCTCTCCCCATGGAACCGGTCCCTGGCGCCCAAAAGGTTGGGGGCCTTGCTGGCTCACACCTATGCCCCCCCCCCTCCAATCTCTCTGTTCTCTTTCCACTTCAGCTTCGGTACCTAAGAGGTAAACAGAGCCCAGGTGGTTTAGACAGGCATGGCCACCCTATCCGTGCAAGGTTAGTAGATGAAAATCCTCCGCATGCGAGCGACCGAGCCAGGAGTGGGGCGGGGCGGGGCGGGATTGTGTGGCCTACCTCCCACTTGTACGATGATTCTCTGCAAGATGTTTTGCCTGGGGGCATCCAGGGGACTTTAGTTTTTACTCGGACACTGCGGCGCACATTCACGGTATCCCCTTTCATTTTCTGCTTGTGCCTCTGCTGCGGGAGAGTGGGGGGGGAGAGAGAGGGAGAGGGAGGGGGGGCGGAGAAGAGGAAGAGGAAGGAGAAGAGCTTTTGAGCCTCGGTCCACCTCCCCCCCCCCACCCCTTCCCGACCGACCGGGCCACCCGCGGAGGTGAGACACTGCAAAGCAAACGGAGGCTTTCTCCTCCCCCCCCATCCCATCCCCTCCCCTCCCCAGCCCGCCCCCCCCATCCCCACACACGCTTGCCCGGAGGCATTTGCCAAGAACGGTTACCACGGGAAAAAGCGTCACATTCTACATCACAAGCTCAGTCTCAGTAACCACGCTCAGGAAAAAGAAATATAGGTACCGCATAGCTAGGAGAGTATGGGGACAGACTGGCAGGGGCAGCGGGCTGGGTAAGCCAAGCCCATTGTGACATCACCCCAGGTTGCCCAGCCTCTTGTGATGCAAAGCAGGCCCTTAGTTACCCTGGGGAGATTTGGACTGGGGCAATTTGGGGGAGAACCACAGCCCTGGCCTCTTCCAGAGGGTGGGGGGTGGGGGCAGCCGAAAGGGAAAGTGCCCGACGATGTCTGGTTTCTAAAGAGAGGTCCGGGAAGGAGGAGGGGGGGGGGAAACCTTGGCGCCTTCCCGCCAGGGCGGACAATTCAGTTAAGCACAGCCAGACAAATCGCGACTTAAAGCGACGACGCCAACCCAGCGCGACGGGTCGGTCGCTCGAGGGCGATCCGAAATAACCCCTTTCTCCTTGAAGAACTTGAATCGGTTTTGGGGACCTCTTTGCCCACGTTTGAACTTTTTAAAAGGGAATTTTAATCCCCTCCGTCCTTCCTTCCTTCCTTCCTTCCGGGAGGCAATTTCTGTCCTTCCTTCCCATCCTCCGGGAGGCTGGCTAGCTGATCGATAGGGAATTCGCACCACCCCGCTAAGAAATGTTTCGCGGTTTCTTCTTCTTCTCACTGCCTTGTCCTCTTGTCCGCTCTGTCTCTCGGTGACAAAGAGAGAGAACGAGCCAAGCTCCGTCCTCAATGAGGAGCAGAGCGCACTCAGAGCAAAATTTCCTACGCGAGGATGTTTTTTGACGCAGAAAATTGGGTCATAACTCCAAACGGAGTCCGAAACGCGCCCAATTGTATAGAGTTAGGGACAATTTCCAGCAGAGAGAGAGAGAGAGGAAGCATCAAGCAGCAGCAGAACGAGTTAAGCCGGCACAGACAACGGAGGAGCAGCCATAAAGCAGACACTTGGCCTTGCCGGGGCGGGGGGGGGGGAGCAGAGCTCGGGAAGGCGCCCGGCTGCCCCTCCCCCCCTTCGTACCTGGGTTTTTGCCGACGGTGGCGTTTTCTGACCCTTTTTAACATGGACGTGGACAGGGGTACTTTCATCCACGTGGACGTGCAAAGGGGGAGTTGTGGAACGGCTCTTCATGCTTCTTCTCGGGCCAACGGGAAAGGGCATTCAACAGATTTGGAAAGAGCAACCTGCGAATAAGTAGACTGGAAATAACACGGGTGCCCACACCAAGGCAACAAACAAACAAACAAACAGACAAACAAATAGGGCCCACCGGGAATATTTGACCACTCTCGAGGCCTTAGGAGCCATTTCCTCAGCCCGTCCGCGTTCCACAAATTTAACCTGCCACGGGAGCCACATCCTATCAAAAGAGACACGCTTCTGTCTCTTCTGTGCCCTGATGTCCTTGACCAACTGATGAGCACAAGCAGAACAAACCCTAGAGAATTGGAGCCTCCCCAAGGAGGAATGGGGGAGAAACTTTTGCTTCCCGTTCTCATTAAGCACGGCTAATTAAAAAAGTTTTATCTGAATCCTCTCCGGCAGCTAATGGACGTCTCTTGTTTGAACCAGTTTCAAATAAAGCAGTTTAAAAATCAATGTCGTTTTTTTCTTTAAAGAGCATGTTCTTCCGTATATAGGAAAAAAGACATTCTCGCAGGGTTAAATTGTGGCTTAAGAGTTGTATCACAAGCAAATCACGTTCTCTTCTACTGGCAAGTCACAACGATGCACACAGTGGAAATCCAAAACCTTCTGGATCAGCTGAATTTCAGGATTCCCCATATACTTCATAAAACCAATTGTTCAGTTCCCTCAAGAATGACTTTTGACAGGTTCACTCATCCCGGAGATTTTTGGCAAGCACCATCCTGCCTTTGAAATCTACCGTCGTTTATCCCTAGATACGCAACAAATGAAGATTTCTCCCCGGGGTCACAAAACTTCCTAGACGCCATCCAATCACTTACAAACACAACTCCACCTGAACCCTGAAATGAAGCAACCCCGTTTAAAACAAAACAAAACCAGAAAGGTTAGCGCTGTTATTTCAAGTATCAAAAGGGACTTCGCGGGAGACACGGTGGGCGTGGCAACCTACAGACAGCGCTACGTTGTCTTGCGTGCAGGGTTTCTGGGTTGTGATGATTATCCCACTTTTGATCGATGGGGACAATCTGGAAGCAGAGAAGGAAAGAAGAAAAAAAAAGAAGTTAGCAGTTTTCAAAAGAATTCAGTGTTTCTTTTTTTTTTTTCCTGGCCAGAAACCTTCCACAGAGGTGAGAGGGTTTCTTTTGGACAGTTTTAATTTGCAGAGTTTACAGGTTGTCCACTTACAACAGCTCATTTAGTGACTGACTGAAGTGACCACACTGAAAAAAGCAACTTACTTTCTTTCCACACTTACAATGATCATGTGATCAAAATTCAGATGCTCGGCAACTGACTCATATTTATGGCGGTTACATTGTCCTAAGGTCATGTGATTCCTTTTCCGACCTTCTGGTGAGCCAAGTCCATTAGTAACAACCAAGCTACTAACAATTTTTTTAAATAATTAATTTTAAGTAATCTTTTACTGTAAACTTTTTTTAAATTGCAGCTAAATTTAATTGTTTTATATAGGTTTTTAAATTTTGTTATGTATTTTTTTATGTGCTATAAACCGCCCCGAGTCCCTAGGGACAGGGGGCGGTATATAAATTTAAATAATAAATAAATTGCAATGATTCACTTAACCGGGGTAAGGTCGGTCGTAAAACGGGGCACAACTGACTTAACCGCTGCCTTACTTATTAGCAGCAGAAATGTTGGGCTCAATTGTGGCTGTAAATCGAGGACATGTATTTCTATTTCAACCACACACGCATACCACAGATTTTTGGCAACGCCATCCTGCCTTTGAAATCGAGTTAACAAGAGATCCTCCCTCCACCCTCTCCATGGGTAATTTCAATTTTCATGGCTGGTGTTATGTTTTAACGTCTGTGGATAGATTTTTGTTTTAGGACTGTAAACCACTCAGAATTACCTTGTGATAAGATGGGCAGCCAATAAATTTAATAAATAAATGTTACAGATAAGAGATTAGATATAGATGGATGGATGGATGATAGGTGTACAGAAAGAGACACAAGACCTTAGATAGATGTTAGAAGATAGAAGACAGATACATCATTGGATTAAATATATAGAAATAGAGAGAGTAGATATATAGAGATAGAGATAGATATATGATAGGTGCACAGAGATACATTAGTTACATGTTAGAAGATAGAAGACAGATACATGATTGGATTAAATAGTGAGAGCGAGAGAGAGAGTAGATATAGAGATTAGAGATAAAGATAGATGATGATAGGTTACAGAGCAAGATAAAACACATTAGTTACTATTATTATAGATGTTAGAAGATAGAATAGATATAGATAGATAGATAAGATAAAGAGTAGATAGAGATAGATAGATAGATATAGATTAGAGATAGAGTTGAAATAGATAGATAGAAGATAGATAGAATTGAAATAGATATAGATAGATAAGATAAAGAATAGATAGATAGATAAAGATAGAGTTGAAATAGATAGATAAGATAAAGAATAGATAGATAGATTAGAGATAGAGTTGAAAT
>JAEANM010015407.1:0-13635 GCA_017656035.1 Myanophis thanlyinensis
ACGGGGGCGCACTCCCTGAACCTGATGTGGCCCCCTGTACCCGCCATAATTGCCCCTCCCGCCGACCGTGCTAATAATTATTTCGCTGGTAAAGCAACAATGGGTAAAATACCATTAAAGACAAGCAAAAGAGATCAAATGTTAGTATTATTTTCAGATTTACAAATATTAATCATAGTAGCATAAGTTTTTGTCCAAGACCTTCATATTCATCAAATAGTACTCAACTTATAACTACAACTGAGCCTGGAATCTTGGCTGTTGAGCAAAGTGGTTTCTAAGTGAATTGTCACAAGACAACTGCTTTGTCAATAGCCGCAACCCAAGCACTTCTGATTGTGGTTATTAAACAAATGCATGGATTTTTTTAAGTGGATGGAGTCCAAGGTAAGGAGTGAGATGGGGAGATTCAGGAAGCCCACTTAGAGAAGCTGAAAATCTTTCCTGTTGACATCCAAGTGCCGCTGAGAAAGAGAGAAGGAGTGTCCCCCAGCTGTCTGAGGTACCCCATAGTCCTTATTGGGGATGCTTCTCCATTTACTGCTTGGATTTTGGCTTCCTCATTTCTTAGAGCTAAAAGAGCTGCCTGCCAAAGGATATCAGCTCTACTTGGCAGGGTACAAAAACAGGTAAAATCATCAGAATCTAACCTCTGTTTCTTCACCCTGCCAAAGACTTAAGCTTTATTCTGAATGCAAAGGGAATATGTTAGTAAGAAGGGAAGGACCTGAGCTCTGTTTCTGCACCCCATGGAGGATATCAGGTCTGTGCAAAGAAAGAATTCCTTCAGCTTGGTACACAAACAAAGCTCAAATAATCAGGACCTTAATTCTGTTTTTCACACTGTATTGAAGGAGTTCAGCTTATAACCACCTTCTCCATTGACGTTCTGGAGAAGCCAATAGAGAAGATTGCAAAGATGGAAATCATGATTGTGGAGTGCTTGGCAACCAGTTGTAAGTGTGAATAGATTACCAAGTATCTAGATCACAATCAAGTGATCATGGGTGGGAGGGCAGCATGACATTTAGCCATGACTGAAGGATATAAAGCATTATTTCCAAGCCATTGTAATTTCAAACAGATATTAACACACGGTCATAAAACAAGAATTGATTATAGTTAGGTTTGGATGCTGAGAGGCAACAATTAAACTTCTTCCCACTGAAATTACTATTGGGGGAATAACAATGGTAACTCACTAACTCATCTAAAATTTTACATAACAAGAAATTTGAAACAAAATCTTCAATTGGCTTTTAGAGTAAAGAGTAGATGGCTAAATTTTATTCATTTACTATACACATCTCTGTTTTTAGTCAATGCAATCAAAGCAGTTTACAATTTTTAACATAAAAGCAAACTGCCTTATAATTTTACGTTTAGAACAAAAATTTTATTTTTCTTTCCTCTGTTTTCCTTTTTTGTATTATTTATAATATAAAAAAGGAAAACAAAGTGAGAGGAAAGAAAAATAGTTTTTGTTCTAAATGTAAAATTGAAATTGATCTAGATGGAGTCATAACGGCAAATACACATGGTTAACAGGTTTTTTTTTGTCAGCAATACCACAAAACCTGTACTGATAGCATATTCTTAATATGTGAAGTTTCATTTCAAGAACATTACATTATCATCCAATCTATTTCTACCTGAATCACTTTACAAATGGATAGTTTCCATCTTATAGATGGAATCTGATCTTATCATTTTCAAAAGTTCAATTTTAATTTTTTCAATCCTGCTAAATTTAATCCAGTTTTAATCCAGTTCTTAAAAATAATATTTAAGAAAAAGTACTTTAAATTATGTGCAATTATTTATTAATTAGTTGTATTTTATTTTTACAAACAGATTTATAATCCTAATAAATTAATCCATGCAAACTGTATTATAGTGCCCTCTAGTGAGGAATGATTCCGCCTGTTAAATGTTGTAGAGCCAAATTATGAACATATATGAAAGTTCAAATTTAGTACAAAAATACTTGACAAAATACTTATTTAGCCTTGTTTTACAAACTTATCAATTAATTAAAAGCCAGTAACCCTGATACCATTTATCTGAACCTGATACCATTTATCTTAGAATATCATTATTGTTTCCTTTATTACTTGAAATCTTATCGAATCTAATGCAAAACTATAATTAAAATGTATATATTTACAGAACAAATCACTATAATGCTACTGGCACTCGGAAGTTAGTAGAAAAGAAGACTATACAGGATATGTTTAATGCTTTATAAATACAGATTATAATGCTGTATAATCATTAAACCACTAAAATAACATGAATTTTCAATTTGAAAAATGCAGCACATTGGATAATGTAATAGAAAAAATGTATTTATGAATCATTAATGCAGTCCAGGACCATAAAGCAAAAATTCATTTGTAGTATCATTGTGGCTTGAAATTTAGTCATTTTTATTTATTCAGTTATTTATTTATACAATTTATCCACTGCCTATCTTACCATAGGAAAATTCTGGGCAGCTTACAGTTACATCTAAATTAAAACATAAAAAGTTAAAATCAAATGACAAAAAAACATATGTTCCTGAAGATTTTCCAGGAAGGCAGAATTTTATAAGATTCTTATTTTGTGTGTTGAATCATGAGTTCTACATGTCCACAGAAATAAATAAGATGAGTGCAACATAGTAATAAGAATGCAGTTCTTTGTGAAATAAAACAACTTGGAGATAAAATTATTAGAATCTGTTTTTTTTAGGAGAGGTGAATAAGGGATTTTTTTGACATATCTTTACTTCAATGAAGTAGACAGATAAGGACCTATTGATTTTAACAAACACAGAGTGAAAGAACTTTGAGCTGATTTGCTACCTGAAATAAGTTCTTGTGTTCTTAGGTACTTCTTCTTTCTAATTTTGCATTTGACTACAGTAAATGGCTTTTGGGTTCTAAAAAAAAGAGTGAAGTAAATCTAGCAAGACTGACATTTGCTTTCCCCCACATTAGACTGTCTGCAGAAAGCATTTCACTAATTACAGACACCAACAGCAGCTAATATATTCTGTACAGAAAGCTATAGGTATTTATAAAACTAAATGCATATAAATGTTACTTATATGCATTTATTCATAATTAAGCAGAACAAATGTGCTATATAAAACAGTCTATCAAGAAAGGATGAACAGAAACCTGATTAGAGAAGAAACAGATTCTATATATAATATATGCTGGAATACTTCCTAACTCTCCAAAGATCTTTTTTGTTTAAATATTTCCCCCCAAAATTACTTGCTGGGAGGATACAGCTTCCTCCCTCCCCTTGGACATGGATTTTTGCCTCCATTAAACTGAATCTGTATGCAAAGCTGCATTTCTGGGAGCAATCCTCAAGTGTTGGACTCCTCATATCTAAATATTGACAGCAAATGAGTACGCATTAAAATATTAGACTGGAGGCAAAGTGACATAAGTTCTACTCCATTCTCCACCAGAGCAATTCACTTAGTGTCTTTGAACCAGTCATTCTCTCTCAGTCCAACTTACTCACAGGACTGTTGTAAGGAAAAACAGGAAGGTGTCTTATATTACCTGAGCTTCAAAGTGAAAGGCAGGATATAAATAAAAGACAGTACTTTTATTTTTATATATGGTGTCCTATCTCATTACAGAGTTTAACAGAAACTGTCTGGCTTCTAAATGTTAAAATCAATGATATAACCAAATCCAATCAATGTTATTTGCATATGTATGTGTGAAACTTAATATGCATTTATTGGACATAAAGTGCACTGATATATTGTACTTTCAAATAAATGAAAGGTAGTGTTGTTTCTGAATGACTACAGATCAGACTTCATCCAGTTTTGGTATTGTACATGCCCTAAATTTCATTTTCTGGCTTCATTTTAAACTATATTTTAGTTGTAAATACAGAATTTTTTGAAAAAATGTTCCTATAAATGAAATTTCAAATTTCATAATTTTAATTTTAAATAAAACAAGCAACAGTACTTTTAAGCAAAGAAAATGAGTCAATTTCAGAACAAGTAGGCAGAAATATAATCTTTACAGTATCACAGATTACTGCTGAACACAGTGGAACTTTCAACAGTATAATAGGTACTGTGATGAAATTTCAACAAAGCATCAATTTGTAAAGCTAAAAATTTCTGAAAGTAGGCATTACTGTTAACTATGTAGCTCATCTGGTGACAGCAATATGCACTGAGGAAAAAAATTTCATGTTTGAAAGAAGAGGAGACCTCCAGCCATTCCATCACAAATGTAAATCTATTAACCTTCTTCCCCCACCCCGGCCCCCAAGTTCTATTTCTCAGTGCTATTCATTTGATCATAAGCAATCTTACTAGCTGCACTGGTGGAACGTTAGCATGCCAAACAGAATTAGAATAATTTAAAAGGAAGATAATGAAAAGAGTAATTATAATTAAAGAACCCAGTTTTCAGTATGATGATTACCAAAACATTTTTGAAGGGTAAATGTTTGCCTAAGAACCAACATGCACAAATTTAGTATGCATCTGTGCACATGTGCAAAGGGTGCTGCAAATTGCTCTACAAACATGAATTATTGCAATCAACATCGTTTTCTTGTTCTAAATGCAAAAGACTGCAAAATTACAACTACTAGTAACTCATGCTATTAACATCCTACAGATGAAGTTTGATCTTATAAAATCTTACTTGCCAGATGGACTGATAATAGAAAGTAAAAGAAAAAAAAGAACCAGAAAATAGTGACCAGATTGAAAAATTTGATATAAAACTAAACCTGAATTTTTGAGAGAAAATATTCAGATCTTGAAAAGGTTCATACAATTAAAATAATGAATTCTAATGTTTTTGAAATGTGGACAAGAAAAAATACTGTCATTCTATTTTTCAAAGATTATATCATTTATACAGCAGTGGTGAAATTCAATTTTTTTTTACTACTGGTTCTGTGGACATGGTCACAGGATTAAACATCACCAAGCACAAAATTACCATTACCATTACAATTTCACCAAAGTTACAATGTAATAAGGGGAGAGGCAATTTCTGTGAGCAAGGCAATAAATATTAGGCTAGAAACAACTGCCTTATTTACAGGATTAACCCTGTAAAGTTAATCTTTACAGGATTAACCCTGCAAAGTGGGCAAAAAAACAAAAGGAGATTTCTTCTAATAATCGGTTCTCTGAACTGCTTATAATTGTTACCACCAGTGCTATAGAACCGGTGCGAACCAGCTGAATTTCACCTCTGTTATACAGTATTCTACAAGGCAGTATATATGGAGTTTATCATGATTTTATCCTTACAGAAACCCTATGATGTAGCTTAAACTGAGCAACAATGAGTGGCCAAAATCACAAGTAAGTTCCATGGCTAATCTTCTCTACTTGTTTCTAATCAATATCCTATCTAAGTAAGATACTAGAGACCTTAATTCATTTTAGAGAGTTTCTTCTAAAAATGAAAAAGTATATTTCCTTCCTTCCTTCCACCTACCGATCCAATACACTGAAAATACCAGTGAATTTAATGCAACAATTAGGTTACAGAGAAACAAAATAAAAGTAGAACTATTGACTTTTTCTTTCTCAAACAGCAAATAACCTCGCATCTTATTAGTTTAGGAAATTCTTTTATTTTCAAGTGAAATTTCTTATACACATGCTGTTGTTTCTTAATGATATTCACTTATAAATAATCATATAGCTTTTGATCCTTTGTGCAAATAAAATAGATCTTTCTCTATAGAGTAGAGAAAGTTTAAGGAATTTTTATGTACAATCATTTCAAAAGAGATACAAGACTAAACAACATATGAGAAAATTGCTGCAATTGAGAAATATTCTATTCGTTTTATGAGGGCAAATCATTCCTTCAAAGGTGACTAAATTAAACATTTGCATGTGGCTGTAATAAACATTAAGTTTTATGCCAAGAAAAAATGATAATTTGGGAATAAATGTATCATTGATTAGAATTTTATTATCTTCTCTTTCTATTTAATACACATAGATCAAATAATCTTACCATTGTCCTGCCTTAAAAGTAAATTCTTTATCTGTCACTGCCAAACGAAGTCTTTTAACTGTTTCAGATTCATTGCTGATGCCACATACTTTTGCTTTAGAAATAATCTAAAAAGAGAAAAACCATCATCATAACCACCACCACTATTTCAGGAAATAAACAAAATACTCAGCACACACAAAATGTTTCTGGATCCTTCCAAGCATGAAACTCCAATCATGAGTTGGGGTAACTATGGTTTCTACTGGCTTCTTACACTGCTACTATTATTAGATGCACTATTTCACATTTATACAAATTTTAAATTCTTATCTCATTGCAAATATGAAGATGAGTCTTTAACAAGATTAAGGATTCAAAAACAAGCAAAGACTAGGCTTGTTCATTCATTCATTTTTTATGAACATCCCTCACATATGACAATGGGCAACTTACAAAAAATTAAAACCACACTCTCCTCATCTTTGGTTTTAGCATTTTTAGTCGAGAAATACATCTATAAATTTCAAGATTTTTACATTAATCCATTCTTTTATAGCAAAAATTAGAAATCTGTGGTATATATGAAGCCAATTCAATTTTTGTCTTTTAACAGAAATAGAATATAAACATTTGTATTCAAAAGAACCTAATACACTTATTTATTTATTAATCCCAAGAGACTAAAAAAAAGAGTTGGAAAATTCTAGTCCAAAGTCTTCTAGCCCCATTTCTGCCATGCCTTTTGCAGCTCTCAGATTAAAAACACAAAGTTTAAAAATGCAGCTCTTGCTGAAAAAAAAACCTGCTTCTTTCCTTTATTTTCAGGGAGGAAAACAATAAAATCATTATGGAATAAAAGGCATAATTCTAAATAATGACAGAAAAAATATTAAAGCAAAATAATTTCCAATTTTTATTATGTTTTATTAGATATTTACTACACTGTTTCCTCTGGGGCCATCCCCCATCTCCTTTCCCCTCTCAATTTTTTCTGACAGCAATGTTACAAAACAGATTGCATGACTCAAGACAGCTACAAGCTTCATGGCTGGGTGGGACTTGAACACAAATCATTTGGAACATAACCAACAGTAGCTTTAATATAACTTCTAATTAGTCCAGTGATAGCATTTTGTCATCTTATTTTCTGCTGTGTTTCCTCTGACTTTAATAGTGTGGAAATCAACTTGTAGAATATAGTTTGGAATTGTTTGTTAAACTACAGAACATACTGTATTAATAGGCCTAAATCTAAAGTTCTTAAGATGAGTTATGAAAGTCCAAAAGTACAGAAAATGTTAAAATGATAAACTACATCCAATTACATCTATGAGTATTTCCTTTCCCAGCCAGAAGAACTGGAGTCCAACAAATAAAATTTGGCCAGCAACGTCTTAATTTAAAACATATGGCAGGAAATGAATTTCTGAATAAAAATAGTTGAGCATTTTTACTGTCTTTAAACCAACAGGATACTTGCCAAGTAAATGCTACCATACTTTTTTATTTTAATAAACTTATATCTTTTAAGAAACAGTCATATTTTTAATTAGACCTGCTCTCATGATGTCGTACAACGTTCTCCTTAAGACAGAAACCCTAGAGTAAGAATAAGTCTAACTTTAATATGTTACATTAACTTATAACTAACTTCTGAACTGAATCTTGTACACAATGTTGTTACAAAAAAAGTGATGCCCTTTTGGTTTTGTAAATAATCCCCAAAATGTTTATTTGTTTGATTTATATGGCTGCCTATCTTGCCAAAATGATTCTGAATATCAGAAAACATTTTTGTTCCCAGTTTCCAAGAATTGGAAATGTACATCCCAATGCAGCTCAGTTATTTCCATTAATTTATTTTGCCAGTGGTAACAGCTAAACAAATGTGAAAAGTGTTTTACTTACTGTTATGTACAAAGTGAGAACTATGCTAAAGTACTCATCTGATAATGTCAGGAGTGTTATATGCTGTTGCTACTCTAGATATAACCCTTAGTGAACCAGTTATCTGTGTTCTTCTTTACTCCCATTGACAGGAGAAACCAAATAGAACAAACTGAGTATCAGAATACCAAAACACCATTCATTCATAAGTTGTACTATAAATGTTAAAGAAGGACCACAATCATAAGATACATTATTCTTCAAATTTTGCAACTCAATGTCTCATGACATTGAAGAGGCAAAATATGCATACAGAGCACTTGTAAGCTAGAATACTCACTCATACACCTAATTAATATGGTTAAAGTTTAAGTCCCTTAAGGGTTTCTACTTATCCCATTAGCTCTGTCAAAGTGGGCATGCATCAGTTGAAATGAAGAGTGCCACTAGTGAAGCAATGTTACTAGGTGGGCCCTAGGAAATGTAACTTTCTCTATCATGGCACTTGTGCTGTAGAAGAACTGCAATACACCCACACACAAAGATATAGATGACCCTAACCTTGCCAGTACTTCAGAAGGAATCAAGTTATTAGATCTGGAGCCCTAGCATGGATGTAAGATGAAATCTCTTTGAGATTTTCAACAAAAGGGCATCAACTTGTGTTTTACAATTGTCAATGCTTCACTGTATACTTTATGTTCACATTTCAGATTGTTGATACGTGATGGCCTAATAAATTTAATAAAAAAGGTGAAACTATCAATACTGTCACATCCTGTATCATCTGGAAATAATTATGTTCTCAGTTCCTTTTTTATTTTAGTTATACTTTTAATTTCAATGACACTTATTTTGTAAGCCGACTCTAAAAGGTTCACAACAATTTATAAAACACGCTCTGTTCTTCCCTCAAGTGCCAGACCAAACATCCTTAAGCCTCACCTGCATCCTATTCCAATGCTTGGGGGAAGAAGGAGTAGGGACACCTCTGATCTCTAGTGGGAGACTTGGATGGCCATGAAGAAGACACAGTCTAAGTTTCTATCAGATAGCAACATTTAATGGAGGGGATCTGGAGTACACCCATTTTGTCTAACCTAATAGGATAGGCAAATACCCACAGAGAAATGTGATCCCATAGTAATCTGACCTTGTGCTATGTGGGCTTTAAAGGTGATTAGAAGCACTCTGAATTGCACCTGGAAAGCATCTGGAAACCAGTGCAACCAGAGATGTTACTTGGGTAAATTGTATGACCCCCAAAACTATGCATGCCACTGCATTTTACATCACTTACAGCTTCTAGACAGTCTTTAAGGGCAGCTCTACGCACAGCACATTGCAGTAATCCAAAAGGGAGATAACTAAGATATGCATGACTGTGGAGCAAGTTGCAAAGGACTATAAACAGGAAACAAATGATTATAGAGAAGGGTCAAATTATTACCAAATTTAGCCAATACCCACCATATATATCGCATTTCATGCTCATATACTACAATACCAACCTCGTGTCGAAAATCATTTGCTGTTCTCTCCAGATGATCTGATTTTCTTCTAGATTTCATTTTGCTATAAATAAGGCAAACTGACATGTATCATTACTCAACATAATTTTACAGCTTGAACTGGTCACTGAACATTTGTTTAAACAGTAATTTCAGATTCATTGATTTCTAACTACGATATAAGAATGATGTCCCTCCTTTGAACTGACAAACATTTATGGAATTGCCTATTGTTTTAACAGCAATCTGATCACATTATTTGGAGATTTAAAAAAAGCATAGAGTCATGACAATACTGTTATCTAATACTTAGTATCTTCTGAACAAGAAGGCTTTGCTGAATTATTAAAGCTTGAAGATCATCCATTACATTTTCTAAAACTTAAAAAAACCACAAATCCTACTGACCCAGTTTATATTCATGAAGCAGAATGGGTTGTTTAAAATAGAAAATCTGTATTCTTGAATCAAGCTTAGATACTTTTTAATAAATTTATTATCAAAAAGTGCAATATTAGTCTTTGTTCAACTAATTACTGGCTTGGTTTTTTAAAGAAGTTTTTGCTTTGTACTGTTGTACTGATTATGAGTGGATCACAAGAATAAAGAAGAAAATAATCAAGAAAAGTCAAACAATATATGTACCTATATTAGTCTAACTCTAATCTATAACAATATATCTCACCATATCATTTCACCGCATATACAAATAATTACGTGATCAAGTTAAGACCACAATTGGGACTAAAATTTTTGTTGTTAATTATTGTAGTTGTAAGTTGAATTGGATTCTATTTCACAATTTTTAAGTGGTCTAAAATAAATTATGAGATCATTAAGCAAATTGGCAAAAAAAAGTTGTAAATTGCAAAATATGACCACAGGATACTGTAACCAGTTATAAATAGGAGCTGATCATCAAGAATCTCAACTGAAATCAAGTGTCCACAGAGATAATGCAAAGATCATTAAGTATAAGTCCAGGTCATGTTACTTTTTGTGAGGCCATTGTAACTTTGAACCACCATTAATCAAATGGTCGTAAGTAAAGGACTACTTGTAAACATCTTTGGTTAAGCAGCAAATCTATTACTAATCATGTTTATTACATGAAGTCTTGTTTTAACCACAGAAAGTAATTTATTATGTCTCCCCATAGTAATTTCAGAACCTTCATTTCCCATTTACTCACACTTTAAATACTGAAAAACTGTACTAAACTATTCAATAAAACTGCTTCATGCCACGAAGATAAGTTTATGACAGGACTAAAGAAATAACAAGTGGTGAACAAATACTATAACACTCTCTAGTGGCCTAAAACCCCTCTTCACAATTTACATGATTATTTAAATATACATGGTTAATCACTGAACTGTATAATTCTGAATAGGACTAAAAAAATGTTCTGATGGAAGAAAAACCACTTACTTGTAGAAGATGTACCCGATCCATACAATCTTCATAAGCAGACTCTCCAAATAAACATTATTATTCTCAGGAATAACTTTTGCCTTCTATGAATTTATCATATTAAAATATAATAGTTCTACCAGTTAAAATATAATATTTCTACTATTAAAATATAATAGTTCTACCAGTTTTGGCTGATAAACTGTAACTGTTACTGAATAGAGGAAAGCTTAGATACTATTACTAGGCTATAACTTAAATGAAACGGCTGTAAAGATGATGCATAAACTAAGTTAATTCAGCAATCTAACCATTTAATTACATAAAAGGAACTGTCACTCACTTTGAATGCTCAGATCCAAAATATACAAAGTCCCATCCCCCATACCTAGCTTCTCTTCAAAGAAGAAGGTATATCAGGCTATGATCAATTCAGTTTGCAACATCTTCCCTATGAAAGTCTGAATGGCACCAAGCAATATTTTTTTTTAGAATCAGGTGAAGCAACTTTTGTTTTGAAAGCAAATAAACTGGCTTAATGTCTTTAGCTGCCATTTATGGACTTTGTCTCCTTCAAATTTATGGAGGAAAATGGGAATGTAGTTCCATTGCAGTGTTTTTACCAATACCATGTCCTATTATTTGTTTTATAATTTTTAATAAATTTGAAAAAATCAATTAATTTAAAATTATAGTCCTAAAACCAACCTGTTGATCAAAATTTCATTATGTATATTCTAGAAGATGCCAGTTAACAACTAATTCTTTATTCAATTTTAAAAGGAAAGTAATACCAGTATTATGTTAATATTTTCATTTTCACCGTAATACTTAATATTTGATAGCTTACCCATTTATTGTGCAGTATCTTATAGCTGTCAGTCTTGGACACAAGTATGAAGAACAGCAGGGAAGAATTCTACTGGCACTTTTCATTAATACAGGCAAACAAAAAGCTGTTGTATATATCATAATGTTCTTTTATGTTAAATGTTCCTGTAAAGGCAATTTAAAATAATATTTGCATCTGTTTTTCAATAAACAATGTCAAACAGCTCTGTTGTAAACAAGCACACAAAGTATCACAAGAAATATTTCTTTGGCACTAAGCTTCACAGAAAATAAATGAACTTCTGGACTGGTGCTGACATCACAGAAATATATATGAACCACTATTCACATCATAAAGATCATGTCTCTCTCAATCTGTGGCTGTTTCAAAGACACCCAAACAGGAAACAATATTCATGTCATACAGGGCATCCTCCAATTTGTTGACCACTAAGCTATTTGTTGACCAATATCAAAGATTGGACCCAAAGAACCTCAAGAAGAGGGAGGATGTAGACCAGTTAGTAATATTATTTGTTAGTCTTAAACACAATCATATCCCAATGAAACTCATGAGACTAGAGATTTAAATTTAAATTAATAATCTGTTAAGAATCTACATTAATACAACAGTGTAAGGAAAGTTACAAATGATAACTTGGAGGAGTCTTTAAGATAGTCAAAAGTAATTGCCACAAAATGTGGATTTCATCCATAATTCCTAGAACTCATCCCTGCACTCCATCTACAATGAAAGATGCCAAAACATAGCCCAAAAAATAATGATGGATTCCAGCCACCCCAACAACAAACTGTTCAGCATGATGCGGTCAGGAAGGCGCCTCCACTCCCTAAAAGCCAATACAGAGAGACTAAGAAGAAGCTACTTTCCACAGGCAATACGGACCCTAAACCAAACCATAACAAACACAGGACTATAATAATTTTTAAACTACCTCTTAAATAATCTACCTCTCTTAACCACTCCATAATCTCCCTCCCTGTCTATACTACCTCCTTTGCCTACTACCTCGCGAGCGATTGAAAACACATTTCACTGCATTTCGTACTATGTACGTATATGTGATGAATAAATTTGAATTTGAATTTGAAAGAAAATATGAGATAAAATTTTTTTTATGGAATCTTTGTTTTTTTGTTTTTTGCCTTTGTCTACAAAAAAAGTCAGTTTCTCTGCTTCCAACTTCTGAAGCCATTCTGCTTGAGTCTCAGACTCTTTTCTGAAACTGAATATGTACAAAATTCTTGTTCTGAGATTTCCTTCCATATCTGTGATGAAGTGGATTAAGATCTCCTTTAGATTTAATTGTAAGCTTGTTTATTTTTTTTAATTTATATCTCATCTTTATTATTTTTACAAATAATTCAAAGCAACAACATATTCAACAACTTTTCCTCCTCCTATTTTCCCCACAATAACAAGCCTAAGAAGTGGGTTGGGTTGAAAGTGTGTGAGTGGTCCATGGTCATCCAGGTGGCTTTCGTGGCTAAGACTGGATTTAAACTCATGGTCTTCTGCTTTCTAGCCTGGTGCCTTAACGACTAGAGTAAACTTTTAAAGTTCCCCAAAGCTCTTAATATTTTGCTAACATTTCAATTTATTGCACTGTTATAGTAATTATTTTAACACTCTGCTTATTATAGCACTATGTAAGAACTATACTGTATAATACAAATAACAATTTGTTTCTTTTTCCTGCTCATTCTGTAACCTTAACTATTTGTAATGAACAATAGTGACATCTGCTGGTACTTAATCAAATCAAATCAAATCAAATTTATTCATCACATACATATAGTACGAAATGCAGTGAAATGTGTTTTCGATCGCTCGCAAGGTAGTAGGCAAAGGGGGTATTATAGACAGGGAGGGAGATTATGGAGTGGTTGAGAGAGGTAGATTATTTAAGAGGTAGATTAGAAATTATTATAGTCCTGTGTTTGTTATGGTTTGGTTTAGGGTCCGT
>JAEANM010015409.1:0-13634 GCA_017656035.1 Myanophis thanlyinensis
AATAGAATAGAATAGAATAGAATTCTTTATTGCAAAGTGTGATTGGACATAAAAGGAATTTGTCTCTGGAGCATAAGCTCTTTGTGTACATACAAGCAACTAGTGATAAATCATGATCATAATCATAAAATACAATCATCATAAATCAAGATACAACAGTGATAGTGTTAGAATACTAGATGCAATCAGCATAAATGATCAATCAGCATAAATCATAATAGGATACTAAATAAAAATAAATCATAAGATACAAACAATGTAATAATCATAAGAAGTTAAGGAAATAGGTAATAGGAAAGATGAGAACAATAATAGTAAAACAACCCTACTAGGTGGTTTGTTTAGTCTGTTAGCGATGGCCTTTGGAGAGATATGCAACTTAAATTAGAACTGCAGTTATCATTATGTCTGCTTATGAAATTTACTAATACTCATCTATTGTTTACTTTTAAAATTAAATGCAAACCTAAATATGCCAGAGAGATTTATGAAAAAACCCTATCTAACCATTATTTCTAGCTTCATCAAGAATAGATTGAGCATTGGATAAGAATTCTTTCCTTTGCCTCTCCCTCTTATTCAAGTGGGCATCTCATTAGTTTTTAGGCTTTATTAAATTAGAGCTCTTCATTTTTATCTCATTTAGGGAATTCTGGGTTATATTAGTTAATAGGCCTTCTTACATCTTCGTTTATAATTGACATTAAAATAGAGCGTTCTAGTTCTTATTTGAGAAGGAATTCTACATTAATACAAGGCACTTAAATGGGGAGTGTGGGAGGGGCAAAGAAGATTTATTTTTTTGCATAATAAATTTATTTGTGAAAGTATCATTTTCTGATATATGAAGTTTTGAGTAATTGACTGAAAAAAGCCATTATGTGCAACCCAGAGCTAAATCTCGATGGTCCTACTGTAATACATATGAGTTAAGCATTCATTGAATCATTGACATAATTACAATAAAATAAGTCTCATATATGCTTGATTGCTTGCTTACAGTATTTATTAATAACTGTATTATTGTCTCATGAGAGCATTAGCAGATTTAAAGAAAAATACATTAAAACTGTCATAATGTAGAATATCTAATACCTGTAGTACTGTTAGAAAACTATATATATTGCTTTATCTTCTCTGCTTGGAAGTGTTCTGCACATGTATTAGTGGGAATTTCCTGTTGGTGAGCAAATTGTTTTTTTTAATATTGAAGAGAACTGGATAGATCACAGACATGGCAGAGCCTAATGGAGTTTGGGAATTTGCCTTGTAACATTAACCTATTATCAACCTTTTGAAATGCAGTATCAAACGAAGCAACTGCTATATGGTGTGTGCCGGAGAAAGCATGAGTCCAGGGCAAGGACGCAATAATAATGGATTAGAGATTGGTTGCTTAGTTGATGCTGCAACTGGTATCCTATCCTTCACTACCAATGGCAAAGAGTTGAGCACTTATTATCAGGTAATGATTTCTCCCCGCCCCCTTGGTTATAGGTTGCCCAACAAAATCTGATTAATTTTTAGAAAGAACATGTTTATTATATTTGAAAAGAAGGTAGTAATTTCCAAAAATTTTAGCCTTGGATAGTAGCTTATGAAAAATTTACAACTTTATTGTGGCAAATGCTTAGGTTAATAAGATTCTTGTCTGCAAACTCTCTTTATACCTATTTTGACTTATACTATTTTTTTTCTATTTGTTTTTTTACTAAGGTGGAACCAAGTACTAAATTATTTCCTGCAGTATTTGCACAAGCCACAAGCCCAAATATTTTCCAGTTTGAGTTGGGACGAATAAAGGTAACTCTCACCCATTAGTTTACTGTATTAAAACAATCCTGATATTCTGGTTTCAACGTATTACAATATAACAAAAGTGGGACAATTTTTTTCTTACCCACTGGTAGAACTGTGGACATTTCCTTTCTCAGTTCCTCATCATCCATCAGTTATATTGATAGGAAAACCTTGAATAAATGCAGGTACATAATAAATCAGTAACAGAACCATAGTCAAATAGATTCCCTTCTCTTTTAGATATCCCATTTTTCTTCTATGTCCATAGAAACCATGCCAAGTTTTGGTTTTATATTAAACCAAGATAAAAAATTATGGGGGTACCTATTAAATTTATTCAAGTAATCTGTTCATCATAATCTTTCTTTAGAACACACACGGTTTTTCATCCATTTATAGTTCTGGTTGGAAATTTACCATAGCCAAAAGTTTCGTGCCCTTTGAACAAGAAAACTAAAAAAGGAAAAGTTTCTGAAAGTGTGAGAAGGCTTCTTTTATTGAAGAAATAGTTAGCCACACAACCAGGGCATTTCTAGGAGTCACACTATCACCAAAGTACTCTCTGATATCTGAATCAATTAAAACTTTCGTTTCTTCCTTGTTTGTTTAGTTAAGTGTTTATACTTAAATGTATGCCTTTTCTTAATTCCATCACTCTAAGTGATTTATTGTCAGACACGAAAGATCAGATCCACAGTGAAAGTCCAATTAAACTGATGTCTTGTTAATCGTACCTATACCCAATAATCTTCTTAACTAATGGTTAACACTGCTTGTGGCTATGTATAGATTCTAGGCTGATCCTTTTTTAATTCTGCCCTTAGGTTCTGCCATTCCTATTTTTATACTTAAGGGCAAAAATTGGAATTTTAAAAATAATTAAAATCAAACCTTAAAATAATTGAATATTTGGAAAAAATGTGACTTTTTACCATCTTTCTAAATAAAGGAAGAGCAGAAGCCTATTTCATAGAGTAAGCACCACGTAGAAGAAACATACCATATTTATATTTTGTACTGATCAGCAGATTGGTTGCTGTGTTTTCTACCACAACCAAAGTTCAGACACTTTTCAAGGATTGCCCTATATAAAACATATTTCAATATTTAAGATATATTGTTATCAAAGTGTGATAATTATAAGTTTGATATGCTCAAAAAGATCACAATTGATACACTAGTCTTAATACTGGGGAAAAATAACCTCTGAGCCACAGCTGAAATTCAGGAGCATTCCCAATCTGTGAACCGGGTTTTGCTGGGAGAGTGCAATCCCTTTCAGAAAAAGATTTTTGGAAAAGCTAAATGGCTTCATGCAGACTATATAACATGGGAATAAAGTGGAGTTCAATGAGATACCATTGGTTAACAGTTGACAGGTGTCAAAGTAGAGTCTGGTATCTTCTTGGAATAAAACAGCTAAAATAATTGAAAACATTTTTTCCAAGATCCAATCCTGCCAAATGGCCCAGAAGAACACCATGTTATACATTACATAGACTGATTATTGACAGCTTCATTCCAAGCCAATTTATGATATCATGTTTGATATACTCTTTAGCAGCGTTCTGGTGCTCTCTGAGCTCTCTGGCTTGTTTTGTTACAGATGTGTCATTATCCAACTAGATAATACTGGACAATGAAAAGTCTACAAGAAAACAGCCAAGCTCAGAGAACATCAAGGACCCCACAGTTCAATTCTAAGCCACAAATATTAAATCTTCAGTTCATGGAAAAGTTTGATTCTGTGCTAGAGCTAAAAAAAAATTATATATAATTCCTCAGTTCATTGGGACTATAGGACAATGGTTTTCCATCCAATATCAAGAACAAGTCCAAAGATGACACAATGGAATCCAATAGAGTCCAGTTCTTTACCTTTTTAAACCTAGTAGACTGAATCTTGACACACTAAAGTTATAACCTTCTAACCCAATAGATACACCCTGAAAGATTTTAGAACATGAACCTATTTCACCCTCCCCCATTCAAGTTTGGGACTGCACAATTTCTTATTTTGGGCTTTTGTCTCAGAATGTATTTCCTTCACCATGGTCCTCCTGTCTATAGAGACTCTCAGTCATCCAGGTCATGGTTGTCCCGTGGTTGTTTTTTCAACACACAACTTGTTATATATAAATATATAAATGTGATAAATAAATAAAATAAATACACTTGACTTTCTGATTTTTCTTTGAAGTCGTTTTGCTTCTCTTCCAAGAAGCTTCTTCAAATTTTTGAATCACTGGCATCCATGGATAATGGAATATTAAAATCATATTGGCTAGGAAACCATGTACTGTTTGCATAGATCTCTATATTTCATGCTGACAGAGTGATTATACTCGAATTATGGCATTTCTGTCAAAAATAACTTTAGACATTCACATCAGTCAACATATTTTTATTGAATATATGTACCTACATACATAAATATGTACATACATACATATTTGATTGAGTTTATTTTTTTTTCAGTTTACTGCGTTTATTGACAACTCTGTTTTGTTTGCTTTTCAGAATGTAATGCCATTGTCAGCTGGCTTGTTCAAAAGTGAGCACAAAAATCCACTTCCTCAATGCCCACCCCGTCTCCATGTTCAGTTTTTGACACATGTTCTTTGGAGCAGAGTGCCAAATCAGTTTCTTAAGATTGATATATCACGGATCAATGAACGGCAGGGCTGGTCAATACAATGCCTGGAGTCTTTGCAGTTCATGTCCCTTCACATTCCAGAGGAAAACAGGTACTCCTTGGTTGCATTTACAGATGAAATGAGATAAGATGTTGACCTTAAGGGTCAACAATCATATATCTGAAAAAAAGGAAATGTTAGTATGTAATCCTATCAAATATCAAAGGGAAGAATGACAATAAGAAAAGAAAATTAAAATTAGGTAAATCTAGTTTACACTAACACTATTTATCACCTGTATATTTCTGTTCTGTTCCATTCTGTTCCGTTCTCTTCTGTTCCATTCGATTCCATTCCATTCCATTCCATTCCATTCCATTCCATTCCATTCTTTATGTATATCCCAACCTTATTATTAATAACATAAGGCAGTGAACATATCCAAGGGAAATTTTTTCTTCCATTTCCCCACAAAACAAACCTAAGAGGGAAGTTTGACTGAAAGACAATCACTGTCTTAAAGTCACCTAGCTACCTTTTAATGGCTAAGGCAGACTTGACCTAACAGTCTGTTACTTTTGAGGGACCTTCCCATAATTTTCTAACAGCAGAATCCATTTTCGCTTGCATAAACTAATGTATGGATGTAAAAGCACTTTACACACACACATACGCATCAAAATTGCTGTTTAATTATTTCCTTTCTTTTTTTTATTGCAGATCTATAGATATTTTAGAATTGTCAGAACAAGAAGAACTGCTAAAGTTTCATTATCATACTCTCAGATTATACTCAGCAGTGTGTGCTCTTGGGAATAACAGAGTTGCACATGCTATGTGCAGCCATGTTGATGAATCTCAGCTTCTCTATGCAATTGAGAACAAATACATGCCAGGCTTGTTACGTGCGGGCTATTATGATCTTCTCATTGATATTCATCTTAATAGCTATGCCACGGCAAGGTTGATGATGAACAATGAATTCATTGTCCCAATGACAGATGAGACCAAAAGCATTACTTTGTTTCCTGATGAACACAAAAAGCATGGCCTACCAGGTATCGGGCTTAGTACATCTTTACGACCCAGAATACAGTTTTCTTCTCCCAGTTTTGTAAGAATTAATAGTGAGTGCTACCAATATAGTCCTGAATTTCCTCTAGAAATTTTGAAGTCTAAAACCATAGAGATGTTGACAGAAGCAGTTCAAGAGGGTAGCCTTCATGTCAGAGATCCAGTAGGTGGTACTACAGAATTTCTGTTTGTTCCTTTGATCAAGCTTTTTTATACCCTTCTTATAATGGGAGTCTTCCACAATGAAGATCTGAAGCATATCTTGCAGCTCATTGAGCCCAGTGTCTTTAAAGAAGATAACAGCCATGAAGATGAAACTCGAATATTAGTGAAGGAACTAGTCACAGAAAGTCTAAATTTAGAGACAGGTGTATATGAAATCAGAAGAGAGAAGGTTCCAGAAGAAGGACTTCTTCAAATGAAGCTTCCTGAGCCCGTCAAATTACAGGTAATCATGAAAGTACACATAACTACCGTGTTTCTCCAAAAAGATTGCCGAGTCTTATTTTTGAGCCCCGAAAAACTGCTAGGCCTTCTTTTTGGAGGACTTTAATTATAGACTCACCTCGCAGCAGTGGCACTGATAGCCCCGTCGAGCAGGAGCCCACTAGTGGCCCACTTCTTCTGGGGCCACTTGCCACCACTTGCACATATCACTCCGGCCTCTGTTTTGCCTTCAGATGCCTTCTGGAAAGCCCTCTGCAGCTGATATAATGCTCCAGGGCGATGTGTGTGAGTAGTGGCAAATGGCCCCAGAAAAGGGCGAGGCAGGTGTCGGGGTGTGCAAGGCCTGGTAAGTAGGGCAGCCCCACCCTCCCATCTCCACCCTAGCTTTTTTACTTGTGTGCCTCACCCCACCCTCTGCACCCAAGGGTGGGCGGGTCTTAATTAGGGCTAATTTTGTAGGTGGGGCTTAATTTGCATGCAGTCAAAAATGTGATAGGGCTTAATTCAATTCAATCCTTTATTGTCAATGCACAACATGTGTGCAGCGAAATTGGCTTCTTTTCAAGGTGGGTCGTCTTTCTGGAGAAGCACAGTAATTGTATATTTTGTGGATTATTTTTCTACCTGAGACACATTTATGTGCCTATATGTGCACAAAAATAAAAAAAAGAAAACAATGGGTTAGCAGTTTAAGAAAACATTCTGGTCAAAAATGGATACTAATAGAAAAATATTTACAACATATGCATACTGAGAAGAATATTGAGAAGAAGAAGAATATTGATAGAGTAAAGCTGTCAATAAGCAGAAAATAATACATTAATCACAAATAATGTAAAAATAAAATTTTAAGCTGAGGGAAAGATAAGGGCAGAAAATTGAATTTTTCAGTATTTTTAAATTGAGACAATGGAAGGTTTAAAAAATAGGAATAGATGACAATGGATGTAGTTTTTATTAACAAAGAGAAATGACCCAAGTTAAATAAAAGAAATGCTCCATATCTGAAATTATAGTTTTAAAACTATATTACCCCATTTATTTTGTTCTGTTCTATTAATTCTATTTCAGATGTGCCATTTACTCCAATATCTGTGTGACTTCCAGATACGCCATAGAATAGAAGCCATTGTAGCATTTTCAGATGATTTTGTAGCAAAACTTCAGGAAAATCAGCGTTTCCGATATAATGAAGTTATGCAGGCTTTAAATATGTCAGCAGCTCTGACAGCCAAGAAAACGAAAGAATTTCGATCGCCACCGCAGGAGCAGGTTAATAACCTAGTAAATACATTTATATTGGGGGTTTGTTCATTTTAAAGGAAATCTGTACATGGTAATAATTTTCCTGAACTAGAGTATACCAGACTATAAATAAAAGCCTTGGTGGATGAGAAACCACATGATCACAATGAACTTAACAACTTGCCCTGTTTATTCAGCAAATTACCCATGGTTGTTAAATGAGGCATCACATGACCATGACTTGCTATTTTACTGCTGCTTTTCCATTGACTCTGGTTGTTTGTAGCAAATGCGTAAATGGTGATCACATAAACATGAGACATTGTGACAATTTAAATGCCCATCGTTTGCAAAGAGCCTAAATGCTGATCACATACCACATAACCATCTAATGGTTGCCATTTTCAACAGCATACTAACTTTGAACTAAGAACTACCAGTGTTTCCTTTCCTACTTTTGTATATGGAGTTCAGTTGACCATGTGTTCTCCTTGTCTATCCTTGAAGTAGATGAGGAGAACACAGAGAACATATCTTCAGGCAATATGAAGGTACCTTGGATATTCATTACTAACCGTTTATAAACAAATTGTTGGAATTCTGATTCTAAAGAGTGAGACAGACACTTGACATCTTCCCTCCAGTCCTTCACCCAAGCATGCTATTCACTTTTTTGCTCTGAATGGGAACCTTCTAGCACAAATTATGGGTCATGGAGCCTGTACTTAGAGAAGAAGAATAGGAAAACCCTACTGCATCTATTGGAAAGTTGCTCTTTTTGTTCCTTATTTTGCTTTCTTTTAAACTTCCTTATGCCCGGAAGTTACCATTGGTAAAATGCAGCATCATGTATGTGCCAAGAGATTTTATTTGTGAGCTTTGCTATTGATAAAAGGATACATTAAAAGTATTATGTAACTACACAAAGACAAATTAGGGTGCCCATTTTTAATTTTAAGTTTCAAAATCCTGAACAGCATTTAAACCATTTCTAACTTGCAGTAAAAAGAATCCTTGATGGCATTGATAATGTTGTAGTACAAGCCAAGAGACAAATACGTGGCTGTAGCATTTATTTCAATATATCTTACAGGAATTGAATTACTGAACTGTACAAAAGTGAATATAATAATAGTTCATTAGAATGAATAAAATACATACACTTCTTTCCATTCTTTCCTTCCATTGGGAGCTTCCAAACACGTCTAATAATATTGTAGTAAATATTTTATTCTACTTCTAATATATCACCTCTTACATATTACTTCAAATATATATTTACTTTTAAAGATCAACATGCTGCTGAATTTTAAGGATGACAAAAATGATTGTCCTTGTCCTGAAGAAATAAGAGATCATCTCCTGGATTTTCATGAAGATCTGATGGCACATTGCGGTAAACTTAAACTTTGAATATTCTTTTCCTACTCCAAATAGTAAAGAAATAAAATCCTGGTAGATTGGAGGGTAATAGAAAAATACTTAAAATTGAATCGAATACAGTATTAGAACTGCAGTATCCATATTGTCTTCAAGAAACTGTTGTCTCATGTAACAAATGCTGCCTTGATCTAGCTTTAGGGAAATCATATTGAGCCTATAAAATAAAATTGACAGGACTTGGCCAACTACCATTAAATTGCTTTTTATTCTTTTCTAGAACTAGGTTCTAAATTTGAAACGTAGTCTCCATAATATTAGCAGAATGTTGCACACACCTGCTGTTCCTGGGTTGCTAGGATGCTCTTTTGCAATGCCGAAAGGACAAGTTATGTGATGTTATACATCAATAAATGATGTACTTGAAAATATCAATCAAATTAGGGTAGCTGTATTGAAATCTCTTAATGCTTTATTGGAATCAACATTCACTTCATTTCCCTAATTAAAATCTTGATTTCTAGAATTATGTCCAGGCATGATTTTGATTAATGAAGCACTCTACTGCTATCAAAGTTCTGAAGCTAATCTTGGAAATGAGTACATACAGTATATATTATTTAGTTGTTTTAATGCTATCATAAATATTTGATACTTTTGTCTAGGAATTCAGCTAGATGAAGATGGAATTCTAGATGGAAGCAGTGATTTAACTATTAAAGGTCGCCTGCTATATCTTGTAGAAAGAGTCACACACTTGAAAAAGAAACAAGCAGAGAAGCTAGTTGATGATAATAACAAGAAACCATGTAAGTAAAGTAAAATAAGGTTTATTGTTACCTGAATCTAAAGTAAGCATAGTTTAATAATTCTCTCATTCTGATAATCATAATCTATTTCAGAACAAATGTCTTATCAATTCAGTACTTTAACTTATAATATCCTTCAATCCTTTTTTATTGTCAATGCACAACATGTGTGCAGTGAAATTGAATATTCTGAAATAATTGCATGTTCTAGAACAGACATGGGCAAACTACAGCCCGTGGGACACATCTGGCCCGTTGGGCTTTTTAATCCAGCCCGCTGAACTAGTTCTGCCCACGTGTCATTGCAGGTGTGGGATGATGAACGCAGCAGCCATGAAGAAGAAGGTAAGAGAGCAGCGGGCGGGCAGGCAGGGGCAGCTCCGCAGCGGCAACACCGGCTCTTCTCCCTCCGCCCAGGTGCTGCTAATGGGGAAAAGCGGCTCTGGCAAGAGTAGCATGTGCTCCATGGAGCGCGTGCTGGTCTTGCCAGAGCTGCTTTTGCCCATCAACAGCACCTGAGCGGCGGGAGAAGAGCTGGCGTTGCCGCTGCGGAGCTGCCCCCAGCCACTTGCCCGCCCGCCGCCCTCTTACCTTGTTCATGGCTGCAGCGTTTGGCATCCCATGCCTGCAAAGACATGCGGGGGACGGGGGCTGCGGGAGGGGGAGGGGGAGCCCATCATTGTGGCCCGCGAGTCAAAAAGTTTGCCCACCCATGTTCTAGAACATAATACTACATTAAAAAAGTGCTGACTAAGAAGCTATATCTTCTGGCAAATCCTTGTTGAACTGACTGGATGCAAAACAACTGGAATTCTTTAGGCTAACGAAATACTGAGCAAATGAGTAATTTTCCACTAGTAAGGATGCATTCATGTGTATTTGTGGGAAGGGGGTAGGTGTACCGTCTCTTTATACCATATAATTTTTATTCTAGAACAGAAATGCATAGGAATGATGGTCAGTGCATGACAACAACTTATAATATTTTCTTTCCCCCTTTCTCACCATTATTGGATAGGAGATTATTATATTGTCATTAATTCACTTGCTTTATAAATTTAATTGGTTAAACAATTGTCTTCAGTTTGTAACTTTATTTTAAATAACTTTTTATTATGGTTCTTTAAAAATAATGGGGATTTTTCTAGCCCAATTACTAGTGAATCAACTGTTTCTTTTCCTTCAAATTGGCTCTGTACTTTTTACACATATAATTTCTAATTTGATTATGTATTATTTAGTGATTTGCTTTTTTCAGAAATTCATCATTCTGAATTTCTAATCCAAATTGGCATAGCATGTGACGCTTATTAATAAAGATGAAAAAAGATCTTGTTGTATGTTTGTCTTAATGCTTTCTACATCTAGCAACTCTCCAACAGCTGATATCAGAAACTATGGTACGTTGGGCTCAAGAATCTGTAATAGAAGACCCAGAGTTGGTGAGGGCCATGTTTGTTTTGCTACATCGCCAATATGATGGGGTTGGTGGCCTGGTTCGAGCCTTGCCCAAGACATACACTATAAATGGTGTATCAGTGGAAGATACCATCAACTTGCTTGCATCTCTTGGCCAGATCCGCTCTCTCCTGAGTGTTAGGATGGGCAAGGAAGAAGAGAAGCTTATGATTCGTGGATTAGGGTAAAACTTTTCTTTCTACATGTAATTTAACTGTTATATAATTGCCTTTGATTAATTGCTAGGAGAGAAGATTGTGATAGTTAGAAGTTTATTCTCATAGGCTTCAAGGAATTTACATTGTGCACAAATAGACTAATATGTGAAACAAAAATCTAGAAAACTTTTTATTTCTAACTAATTTCCTTCTGACTTAAATTGAAATAATTCAGACTGATCAGGTTCCTTGAGAACATGTGATAATATTTGATGATTTTTTAAAGAATAAAACATCAAAATATTGGTATTTTATATTTTAACTTTTCTTGAATAAACTAAATATTATTCTAAAAAAGGAAACTATTTGATAATTTCATGGGCGAGAAATAGATAAGATATAAGAAAGATGGCAAATGACATTTTTAGACATAGGAAATGTGTTTTTATATATTAACTATCTTTTTAATAAGAAAAAGGTTTCTGAGATCAAAGTATATGTTTTCTAAACCATGATGCTTTCTTCCTATAAATCAAGCATATCCGTATCATGCTTTTCATTTCTTTGTATATTCCTTTTTAAAAGTCTGGCTTACACAACAATATATTATTTTTTTTAAAGGTCTCATAGAAACAAATCAAGTAGAAGTCTGCACCACCCTAACTTAATTTAACTGATGACTCATTAAAAAATAGCGATCTTTTTTTTTCTTGAGTAGAATAAAAGGGTAGATCTCAGATTAAAAATCAAAGGGATGTAAACCCCACTTTTTGCAATTGAATGTGTCATTTTCATTTCTGTCAAATTAAGATGTTTTATTTTTTAATTATTACATGAAAATATTTTTAAGTTTTCAACTAAAAATGACTAAAAATAATTCTTGCCCATCCTTTGGATTAGTGATTTTCAAATACTTTGATCCTAGGATACTTTTACACTCATAAAAGTTATTCAACTCAAAAGAGCTTTGGATTATGTGGGTACTATTTTATATATTATTTATTAGAATCTTATCTCATCTTTATTATTTTTTTCCAAATAACTCAGGATAGCAAACATAATATTCCATCTTCCTCCTACAGTATGTTCCCCAGAACAACAACCCATATCTATCATGGTTGTTTTTTCTATAGATGCTAGGCATCTCCAACAATAAATCCGATGATTATGACATGTTAATTTGAAAAGCAGTAACCATAAGTCCTATTTTTTAAAACTTTCTTTAAGCTGTCACTTGAATTACAGTTCACAGTTAGAGTTTCAAGTTCAATCTAATTCACCAGTTTGTTCAAATTTGTTCATTTACTTCATTATTTTGGGAGAGAGAGAAGGATGGGTGTCCAGAAAACCTTCCTAGGAGCTTTGAGATATGTTCAGTCAGAGTGGGAATGATGTGTGAAACCCCAGTGATTTGGTTGTGACCCTCCAGTTTTAGAATCTCTGCTTTGATGCTGAATAAATTCCAGTTTTTTTTAAAACCACATCAAATGGTATGGATTGGACAGTAACATTTTATAAGTAGATGTAAAAGGATTGAGATTTCAATTTACTTTTTGTGTTTTACTCTTTTTCTATTTCTAATAGGGACATTATGAACAATAAAGTTTTTTATCAGCATCCTAATCTTATGAGGGCATTGGGGATGCATGAGACTGTAATGGAAGTAATGGTGAATGTACTTGGAGGAGGAGAATCAAAGGTAATGTGTAAGCATAATATATATTTAAATTTTGGCTCTGATGCCAGACAAAGCTGCTTATCTCTTGTTGAAGACCAGATCTTATTTGGTTTACTTTGGGATTCAAATTATTTTCAAATTTGTACATTTAACAGTGGTACCTCATAAACTGGTCACCTAAGTCTAAGAATGATAAATAAGTTTCAGTAATTTTGTTGCAGGCTGCAAACAGAGAAATCCAATATGGATTTTGCTGTAAGTTCATTATGAAAGCTTTGAACATCTAAGAGCTTTCCATTGCAAACTTTCAAATTAATCTTTTCTTCCTCCCCAATAGTCAGAAAGAATCTGCTATCATCTTTTAAGAGTAACAAAGTTGTTATAGGCCTTTCTGACCTATGGCCTATTTCATCAGAGATATGAAGGAAGTAGGATTTAAATTTATTGGAATGAGCAAGTTTGGATTTATTGGTTGTCTGTATTCAAGTACGGGTCTATCACCAAATGCCTTAGAAAGTAGAATGCTTGCATCTACTGTAGTATGTTATTAAAATGCATCAAGTGGCATTTTAATAACATACATAAACATCCGGAGGCTGCAGTTAGTGCAAAATGCAGCCGCGCGGGTAATTATGGGAGCTCCTGGGAGCTCCCATGTTACATCTTTCCTGCGCAAGCTGCATTGGCTTCCTGTGGCCTTCCGGGTGCGCTTCAAGGTGTTGGTATTCACCTTTAAAGCGCTCCATGGCTTGGGACCGGGGTATTTACGGGACCGCCTGTTGCCATCGTCAGCCTCCAACTGACCTGTGCGTTCCCACAGGGCAGGCCTCCTTGGAATACCGCCGTCAGGTCGATGTTGTCTGGCGGCTCCAAGGGTTCGGGCCTTCTCTGTGGCTGCGCCTTCCCTCTGGAATGAACTCCCCCCTGAGATTCGGACCATTACTGACCT
>JAEANM010015410.1:0-13633 GCA_017656035.1 Myanophis thanlyinensis
ATGGCTGGCTCAGGAATTCTGGGAGTTGAAGTCCACGAGTCATGAAGGAGCCATAATTGCCCACCCCTGGTGTAGGGCATGGGTGTCAAACTCGATTTCATTGAGGGCCGCATCAGGATTGTGTTTGACCTCAGGGAGGGGAGGCGGGGCAGCCAGGGTGGGCATGGCTAGCTCAATGTCACTCATGTCAGGGGCACCTGCGGTGGCCTGAGTGCTCTGCTAGTGAAAATGGAGGGCTGTCCTTGGCAATCCTGAGCTCCATTTTCACTGCCAGAAGGTTACAGGAGGCTGTTGCAGCCACAAATGGAGCTTTCTTTTTGCTGGCAGAGGCACTGCAGGCCGCTCCTTTGCTGTTTCCAGGGCAGCCTCACGGGCCAGATCTAAGCACTCCATGGGCCAAATGTGGCCTGTGGGCCTTGAGTTTGACACCCCTGGTATAGGGTCTGCTTGGGCGGGTGTTAGACTAGATGACCTACAAGCTACAAGCTTCCTTCCAACTCTGTTAATCTGTATCTGCATCTGTATCATTATCAGCTCAGGAACCAACCGTTACATTTATTTATTTATTTATTTATTTATTTATTTTTCAAAATTTATATACTGCCCCCTCTCCCGAAGAACTCCCTTTCTGACATTGGGCTAATTGCTATATACTTAATAATAAAAAGTGTATGCATATACTGTACATATGGTTGCAGTTTGTTTCAAACATAATGCATTTTATTTACTATTTATTAAATTTGTATCCTATGTTTCTTCAGTCACAATAGCAAAAACAGGGTTCTCCCTTACTTTTATCCCCAAAGCAAGAGATCTTGAGTTAGGTTGGGCTCTGAAAGTACAATTTCAGAGCCCAATCTATTCTAGGAGTATAATTCAGTAATTGTCCTGGGCTGAAGATGGTTTGATTCTAAGACTTTCCAAACTAGTTCAGTCTTTTTAACCACTACATCACATTGGCTGCTCTGGGTACTCATATTGCTCAACCACAAACCTTGAAAATTCAGACCAAGAACTTCAAAATCCAGTGTTATTTAACTTATTAAATTTGTAAAGCTGCCCAGTTCACAATGACTCTGGGTGACATAGAGTATTGAAAGCAGATGAAAAACAACAACAGTTCCTAAAAAATGAAGTGATACAAAGATTTGGCAAATGAAGGAAAAGTCAATAGAAATATGTTTACCAAACTATTAAAGGAGAATGATGGAAACATTAAACAGGTAATTGGAGTTTTCCCTAATTTAAGCAGCCTTTTTCAGTTGTTACAAAGGAGTATACAATTCACCCTGCAGTTAATGGTGAACAGTCCTTACTTCATATGATATCTGTGAAATTCACAAATATTAGGTACACACTGAGAGCTAACATTGCAGTGGGATCATAACAAAGGATTTTCCTGTAAAGTTTTCCAGTTGTTCACCGAATTCACTAGCACAATTTTACAGAAGGGCTACTCGCTTTTGTTGCTATTGCTTGTTAGACCTGGAAAGTCTAGATGTAGCACAGAATTCTTTCTTGTTTCACTTTTGTCTACCAAAACTTGAGCTCAATTTGAAAACCTTTACCTTAATTCTTTCTGCAGCTAGACTTTCCTTCGGAATAATACATATCAGCAACATGTGCATTAAGTTCGGCAGTTTGACTGAGTAGTCAGATCCTTACAACTGCATACAGATCTTTATTACGGAGCTATAGAGCTTTTGCTAATAAGCCAGCATTTGTGATTTATTAATGGAGCATTGGAGCTAACCATATTGCGATTCAGATTATTTAATTTCTTTTTAGTATAAAAGCACATTGTGAAAGCTTGTTAATAATGTCATATTAAGGTAGAAATCTTCTAGATTACTTAGCGTAAACAAGCTCTTTGGTGCATTCTGCTTTATTCCACTCTTTAAATAAATCAAGAAAACTCAATCTGAGACCTGCTTATTATTCAGTGAAACCGCCCTCTGTTTTGTTGCTCTCCCAAAAATAACAAAAAAACAAATCAGCATCAACAAGTATATAAATAGTACCGTAAATGTTGAGTTTACTAGCAAGCCAAGCAACTTTTGGTTATTCAATTACTTGTGTTGCCAAGAGGAGCAAAGCAAAAATAATAACAATGGTATCGACATACATGTTTGATCCTATTCATCCAAATGTCAGGAATCCCTGTTTATGATGATATGCAAAGAAACCTCTTTTGTACAGACCTGCTAATAATAATAACACTTTTTGCTTGTTAGTACCATCTTTTCATTCACTCCTGAATGCCAGTTTCAGTTATTTCTTGTTTTCTTTCCAGCTTGCCCCTTAGATTCTGGGTGAACATATTGAAAAATCCTCATTTCATTTTTGATGTTCATGTTCACGAAGTAGTAGATGCTTCCTTATCAGTCATCGCACAAACTTTCATGGATGCCTGCACAAGAACAGAGCACAAACTTAGCAGGGTAAGTCTTTTTATCTTCAGTTCTATGTCTCTGATACACACAGCAAAATCTGCAACCACTTCCCTCAATCCTATAGCATTAAAATCCAACTATACTAAAGGAGTTAAAACTGAATACATCTAGAAGACACCAGGTTGGGAAGACTAAGTTTTTAATTTATTAAAGGCATTAATTCATTTTTCCATCACCTGTAAGGGATATTTATGCTGCTTTGCAGTGTCAGGGATATTTATTTCTTGCAGGTTCTATAATGCATCTAATGATAGAATATTTTTAGTTACTTAAAAATAATGAAGTTGCCATTACTGAGTAACAGCTACTTGCCCCTTCTGTCACAAAAACTGCCAGGGGTTTGTCTCTCTCTGGCATCTGGACTTTTAATAAATCCACACAAAATGAATGGCTTTACTAATTTTTTCTCTACTTGGTTTCTTTCTGGTACTCCTGATATCATGAAAAAGAGATGCTGAGTCCAGTCAAAAGTCTAGTAGATGTTGTGAGAGAGGGTCCCTAGAAATAGAGGTGGTAATGGAGAAGGTGGAGGGCAGAGAAAGAACCAGAGGTGAAATTCAAACCTGCTAGAACCGGTAGTAAATTTACTAAGCAGTTCGGAGAACCAGTTGTTAGAAGAAATCTCCTTTTGTTTTGTTTTTTCCACTTTACAAGGTTAATCCTGTAAGGAAGGCAGGAAAAAAACATTCTGGTGTTGTTTCTAGCCTAATCTTTATTGCCCTGCTTGCAGAAACTGACCACCCAGTCACATGACCCCCACAGCCATGCCCACCAAGCCACGCCCATAGAACCAGTTGAATTGAATTCCACCACTGGAAAGAACCACAAGTTACAGTTACATTTGAATGAACACACTTACATTAGCAGGAGGTAGCAATAAAGACATATTCTGAGGCTCTAGAATACTGATGCTCAAGGAGTGTTAATCTGCTCTTCAGAAATTGGATTCTCTATAGATGTTTTCATGGGCTGCTAACTTCACCTCCTGAAGAAGAATTGCTTTTCCCAACAGCAGCGATGGATTTGGGGGAGGGAGACACCTCTCTCATTCATGCTTGTTTTGAAAGATAAATAATTTTTAAACGCCATAGCTTTTCTTCTTGCTGTTGCTGTAACATATCAGTATTCTGCTTTCCAAATGGTGCGCAGCAGCATCTATAAAGGGAGGGGAAAGTATAAGATGATGACCTCGAGCAGCATAGTCAAGAAGAGAGGTAGAGCTTCAGTCATGAGTTTATACCTGTCATTGAGCAGATTTTGACATACACACATCTTGTTTCCCGTGTTGCTGTCACATACACCTTACTGAAGGCAATGGATTTTCTACCTCCCAATTTCTGCAATGCTAGGAAAAAAACAAATATATGAGTTTCAAAAGTCGAATTTCATTGCTTTTTGTTTTTCAGGATTCTCCAAGTAACAAGTTACTCTATGCAAAAGAGATCTCTACCTATAAGAAAATGGTGGAAGAGTAAGTAGAGAGAATTGCAAATTATTCTTTTATATTCTCAGGGACAAAAATGTTTGTTTCTCTCATCATATCTCTGCTTAGAGGCAAGTTGGTTCTAAATATATCGTGAATAAAAATGATCAAGATAAAAGTAATGTTTACTAGAATATTTATCATGATAAATATGACCTGGAAATTAGGCAGAAGAATGATAAACTCAAATAATATAACTGTAATATACTCATTTTCAAAACTGATAGCGATATAGCAATGCCAAATGAAACTGATTTAATGTGTAGAATGATTTTTCAACATTTGAATATATTCATGGCTTTTAAAAAAACATCATGATTTTTGCCTTTGTATTTTATTCCAGTATTTCACTGTGATGGTTTTCCTTTTTTGATTGAGGCATATGTATATGTGTTTCTGCATAGTATGGATTTAGGAAATAAAATACTTAACTTTAATTCCCCATCCAAGAAACACTATCAAAAGTGGAAAAAAGTATGACAACATATCTGTCAGGAAACAAAACTTCCTGTGGCATGAATTTTTATAAGGTATCATCTACTCTGAGATAAAGGTTTTATAGGTAGGCTAGAAAAAACTGTTTTCCTTTACTCTAAAGGAGTCACTGTGTGGGAGATCAACAAAAGCAACAGAAAACATTTGAGGCTGAATCAGAATGAGAAAGTTGGGCTTGTGAGTGCTTTAGATAGTTGCAGATTGTTCTACTGTACTTTTTGGTTTCTTGCCCCTCAAAATGTGCTATGGGTCTAGCAGTTACTCAAATGAGCCACATCCTTATTACAGTATCTCCATTAATTAATCCTTTTGGGAACCGCAATAAAGCATCATGCTAAAAACTGATTGGGAAAGCAATGTTGGACCCTACTGGTAGTCTTCAATTCGTCCAGTGACTATTCACAGTTATGACAGTGCTCATGTCCAAAGTTAACATATGCAAGGCAGCATTTGGCTACACCAAGCTTCTTTCCCAAGATCATGCACACTGTTCTCCATTCCTTCCCCAAATCATGTGTCTCATTCTCATGCTCTAGTCTAGAAACTTTATGGTCTTCTCCTAGGCTCACAAGAACAAGAACACTATTTAGAAATCATCAGGAACCCTGTTTTCATGGTGCTCTGCAAAACTTCATCCCCCAAATTGCATGTACCCATTCATTTTCAAATTATGCATCTTGTTCGAGTGATTCTTCACAAACCTCGTGGTCTTCCCCAGTTTTCACAAGAACAGGTGTTCAATTTGAGAATGAGGACTTCCAAAGCAATGTGAGGACTCCTGCCATTCTCCAAATAGCACATCTGTTCTTGTTAGACCTGGGGAAGAACATAAGGTTTCTAATGGATCATTAGAGTGAGAGAATAGCAATAGTAATAGCACTTATATACCACTTCACAGTGCTTTACAGCCCTCTCTAAGTGGTTTACAGAGTCAACGTATTGTCCCCAACAATCTGGGTCCTCATTTTACCGACCTCAGAAAGATGGAAGGCTGAGTCAATCTTGAACCTGGTGAGATCTGAACTGCCAAATTGCAGGCAGGCAGCAGAAGTAGCCTGCAGTACTGCACTCCAACCACTGCACCACCACAGCTCTGACATGACGTAAAAGCTTCAGGAAGAAGACTTGGCAGAGCCAGAAGCAGCCTTGGATACTTTAGGGTCAGGCTGGGTACACCTTAGCAGCAGTAGGAAAACAATGAAAGTCAGCTGGCTACAGTAGAGCCTGTGAAACATAGGGTGATGGGGAGCTGGGGCTTTGCAAAACCCACTCTACAGTATCATGTCCTACACCAGACTTTCCAGGGCACATCCAACCTTCTTACCTGAAACTCACTCTGCTTAACAATCTGTCATTTTAGGTTAAAGATAGCAACCACGAGTGCCAGGATTGTGGTTGCTAAGCAATATGGTCATCTTGCTTTATAACCACATCACTTAGTGATGGAAAATCTGGATCAAATTGTGGTATAAGTCAAGCCTAGAAGCCTTTACTGGGTTTAAGGACAGCTATCCACTGAAATGCTTATGTTCAAACCAAGGTGTAAGAAGGAATGAATGTAATAGAGGCTCTAATGACTTGAGAACTCTATAGGAAGTTACTTACCTCTATGTCTTATCAAGCACCCTATTGGGCTAGTCCTGGTTAGCTTATAAATCTCAAGTTTTTCCCTCCAACTATTAAAATGGGAGAAAGATTGGCAGGGAATTTGGCCATAATGCCACCAGATAGCATTATTAGCTTATTAGCCATAAGCAGACCTTTAACCAACCCATGGGTATCCTAAGGTTCGACAGCAAAAGGGGGACAGAACTCGAAAGCAAAAGGGGGACAGTTTTGACAATCTGTTTTTTCATGATTTTTTTTCTAATGTTGAAAATGGTGATGAAAATGGATGTCTCTGATCATACTTAAATCCCCAACCAAAAATGTCCCAAATGTGATATTCTAGAGTTTAGACAGCTAAGAATAAGCATGAAGATATTATTCCCCTAAAATAGACCAAAAGTTAGTTCTATCTCTTCTCATGACAATATCGGATAGTTTCGTGTAGACCGTCCCTATAATATTGCTAACTGGCCTACGGTAATGTTTTTATTCTGCATCGTAAGAAACTATTGCTATTTTGATTCATTTTAGTAGTCAATAATTGCACTAAATCTCTAAAAACCTGCAAAATCCAGCATGGAGAAAACTTCAGGTTCTGACACTAATTTATAAGGAGGAGACCAGATGTTTTTTTTATAAATATATCCAAGATGAAAATCAGCAACCATCCATTAAAAATTCTAGTTCAATATAGTAACGTCTATTAAGAAAATGTCATAAATTCAGTACAAAGTGTTAAAGTATTTTTAAAGGTTGTTATTTTAATGAAAACATTTTTTTCTAGTTATTATAGAGGTATTCGCCAGATGGTACAAGTGAGTGATCAAGATATGAATACACATTTAGCAGAGATTTCTCGAGTAAGTACAAAATTGGAAACAACCCCTTTTAAATGTACCTGATAAAAGTAGAGCTGCTGGGTTATTTGTCTTGTCTTGAGTTATTTGTACCATATCTTCTATTTTCTATCAGTCCTCTGGAGTTCTTTCCACTTTTTTCCCCTGAGGTTTTGGCATTTCTAATAGTTTAGTGTGGTTGACCACACTTGAGGTCAATGGGTAAAAATCTTTAGTAGTTTCAAACCAGTCTTATTTTCATTAATTTCCTGAGTTAGATTAACCAGATCAGACTGACTGATTGATCCATCTCTGTTTTATATGCCATTCAATCCAACGAGCTCAAAGAAACTTTAAATAAAAAAATAAACAATAGAGAAACAAATCAGCAATATTCTCATCAACAACTACAATATCCAATCCATAACAACTCGTTTATCAACAGTGTATTCTCAAGGCTCTCAGGAAAGGACTCAACCAAAACTTCCTTGCAGCATCTTTTATCTGATCTAGTCTATCCCAAAACATTTTAAATTGTGAAAGAGAATCAAACTCATCACTAGACATCGCTTTCTGGTAAAATGGTATCTGGGAAAATCTGTCAGTTCCCATTATTATGTAAGGTATTGTATTCTGGACCAGATGAGGCTGCTGAGTGGTCTTCAAAGATAGCCCATGAAGAGTGCATTAAATTGGTCAGCATGTGTCACTGTGAATAAGGCATCCTAAAAAAAAGGTATAACTGATATGATCAGATGAAACTGGGCAATGCCTTTCCTGGCTATCTTTTCTTCAAGTAGCAGCTATGTATCTACAATGATCCCTAAGTTACAAATTACTTCTACACAGGACAGAACCAGAGAGATACAAAATTGGGTTATCTCTGGTACCAGAGGGCTTCTTAATTCATAACTAGTCTGTTGTGCTGAGATTAATCCTGAACTTTACCCTACCTTACCCAATAGCTTCATATGGATGTTAAGTGCAAGAGTTGGCTCCCTTCCCACAGGATATAGTATCTCAAATGCACTCTAGTAAAATACCCTGTCTGATGCTATCAAAAGGTCTAGCAAAACCAGGAGAGCTGCATCTGTCTGTTTGTCTGTCTGTCTGTCTATCTATCTACAGTATGAGCAATCAATGCAATAATAATACCAACCACAGACTTGAAATCTGCTGTAAGAGATCCAAATAATACATTTCCTCCTAGGCTCTTCACAGTTATAGACCCTACTATCTTCTCCACAACTTGAAGACTGGAGTTAGAACACTAATTATCCAGCATCCAAAATGGATGTAATTTTTACTGCTTGCTTCCTTCTCCATGATATATATAGTGGTAACATATGGAAAGATTACAGGTGAAGCAGCTGGCAAATACATCTGCAGTGTTGGTTCCTGCTTGAGGTGTTATTTATTCTACAGTAATTCCTAAGGTGGGAAAAACAGTGTAGTGGCTGTAATAAATCAGCAAACAAGCTTGATGTGGTATTTCTGATTAAAAAATAATAATTCTTCACTTCTTTATCAACCTGGACACCTATTAAAATTGTGGATAGGAAGAGGAATAATATTACATCTGGTGCATCTATATAGGTTTCATTAAAGTTTTTGTGTAGCCAGCACACACAATGTTGACACAATGTTTTTCTTGTTTAATTTAATAGGCCCACACAGACTCGTTAAACACCCTTGTGGCTTTACACCAGCTCTACCAATATACTAACAAGTACTATGATGAGGTAAGCTTCCACCACTGAGTTTGTTCTATTATTATTCTGTAGAAAGTCATGAGATGGGTAAGATCTAACAAGCTGATTTGCCTCCAAGCTGATAATTTCCTGGCTTACCGGATGCTTGGCTTTGACCAAGAGACTGTAATTCATATATGAGGAGAAATACACACTTTTAAAGCATGTTCAGAAGAATCCCATCTATAAATGTAGGTGTGTTCCAGTTGGGATTTTTTTATCCAAATATAGCAGATGAGTTGATTATTAACAAAATGTTCAGGAGGCCTCAAATGTCACAAATCTGACTTAACCACCCTTGAAGTGGATAGAGAATACATTTTGCCATCCATTTGACAGTAGTTTCTTGCATTTTGAAAATCCCACTGTCTTCTGTCTGCTCACAATGAGGAAAATGGCTCTACAGAATCATATTAGCAGGGAAGGTTCTTTCTGATTAGCAGACAGCACTCTTTAAAACCCTTGCAGTATATTTCTCCAGAAATACTTACAGAATCATACTGTTATAATCTTAACTTGAATGTTCTCCTTTTTATTTTCTTTTAGATTATAAATGCACTAGAAGAAGACCCAGCTGCACAAAAAATGCAGCTTGCTATTCGATTACAACAAATAGCAGCTGCTTTAGAGCATAAAGTGACTGACCTTTGATTGAAAGCTGCAATAAAAAAAAAGTCTGATCTGAAGATGTGTAAATTCATTCTCCCTAATGAGAAAATAGTGTTCTATTTTTTAATGTGTAATTACAATTTTAAATGAAAAAGCAAAAGGCTTCTTTTTTATATAGAACCACTGTAATGTAAAGAGTTTTTACTGTAAATTATGCTTCTAATTAAAATCTTGTGTGGTGTATAAATGAAATTTCCAGAGGGACATATAGGAGGACCATAGGGGAAAGGGAGGGTGGGGGCAGTTATACTCATTTAATCAAATAGTACAATTTTTGAAACATCGCCGTTTTTTAGAAGTCATTATGCTAGTAAAATCACTACCTATAATTTCTTTATATTTTAAGCAATATTTGTACTAGAAAAAACAATAGCATATTGGAAAGATAAATGCAATATCCCCTTTTAATTTCAATAACTGGAAATAATTTTTTCCCCTCTCTTTTTTTTAAAAAACCAGTCATCAATCTTCTGCTTCTGAGGAGGATATAAACAATTTACTTGCGATGACTTTCCTTTTAGGAGATTGCAGTGGATTTGGGTACCATATTTCTTTTACATTCATATGAATGTTAAATGCTAAAACACATGGTTGTAACTTCTGCCCCCAAGCCCACTTTTTCACAGTCTAAGGAGATGATGCTGTAGATCTATTGTGATGGTTTGGTTTTGGTTTTTTTTTTAATCTTGGAAGGTGTCTACAAGTCTCTAAAAACATAACTTTCAATCTTGTGTGCCAGCTTTAGCATACAATACAAATACTCACACTCTGGAAGATGTTTATATTCCTCAGTAGAGAATGGGATGAGGTCCCAAGGTACTTCTAAAGAGCCAAAGTTGATCCAGTGTACCATTGGCACAAAAGGGAACAAGAAAGATAGAAAACCTTTTTTTCTGACTTTCAGGATTGTTGAATCACAAAGTGATTGTTATGCATGTCAACCTACTGTTACATCTGGAATCTGCAATACGCACCATGGGCACTTACCCTTGGGGCATAGTTTTAGCTGTGTCCAGGATAATGCAATCTACCTGGCTGCTTTTCTGAGTTAACAAGTATCCAAGATTCAGAAATACCTGGTTCTGGATCTGGATTAGGCTCTTCTTATTTTCAGACCAGTTCTTAAAATCTTTGATGAAAAGTACAGACCACAAATTCTATTTGTTCAGAAGTTTGTCAAATTAAACTGGCTTTTCTTTTTGTTCTTTTTTAATTGTTAATTATTATATATGCTAATGTGCCTTACTTGTACTAATTATGTGGATCTGAATGGTTTTGTAAAGAGAATCATATCAAAAATATTTATGTGTGGTTTGATGACTTTTGTGAGAAAAATTGACCAGCAGAATGCCTGTAATTAGCTTTTTGCCAATAATGTGCAGTTTGACCTGATTCAAATATGTATATCTTTTGTTGAAATTGTTCATAGGATTTTTAAAATGAATTTTCACATTATCCTGGGAAGATTGCTATTAGATTGTTTTAAAACACAAATAGAAACAAAGAATACCCTGTGTCTGAATTATAAAATACTAATTGTAAAGAAATCCGATGCCTTGTCAAGGACAAACACTATCTGAGCCTTGGAAAACTTAAGTGAATAGAATTATTACCTTTACATTGGGAATTAAAGTACCTTATTAAACATGTAATGTGTGTGAACAATATTAGCTAATAGGCAAGTTTATAAAATGTATTATGTAATCTTAAAATGTTGTGTTACACATGTATACACACATAAGCAATCTTGGTTACATTTTTCACAATAAGATGGATTATTTTGGTCAATTCAGTAGCATTTTCCAGGTAGCACTGTTCTTTGGTACTTTAAACTTGCTTTGCTCTTAACATGATAACAATTTTATTTGCTACCTCTCTCTGTATTGGAATTGATCTGTTTTTAAAATATATTTTATTAATCTTTTGATTTCTGTAGAGTGAATTACAGACAGTATTGTCTGGTGACAATGTTCATTGCCTACTGTAGGGGAATTGCAGAAGCAAAAAAGGGAAACAGCATATTGCTTTTCTTGTTTTTCTTTTGTTTTCTTACATTGTATGCACACCTTAAAATATGGAACTATGAAATGTTGGGATGAGTTTATGAATTCTGGGTCAAACTAAGCTTCTTTTACTTGCCTTCTGACTGATCAACAAACATGCTTACCTGCTTTGTTTTGTCATTGTTTGTAAATCCTGTTAATTGTAAATCAAATACAAGGGGTTTTTGTTTTCCACAAAGCATTTCCCTTGAATTTTTAAAGTTTCTTTTTCATTCTTTTTTAAAAATAGATCTTTTGAGTTGGCTTTTCATTAAGATTCCTCTGTAACTGTTGATTGTGTATTAGGTCACAAGTTAATGCCTCAGAAAAAAACATATCTGTAGTTATCAAGTTGGGGAAGAGTTATATAGAGCGATTCAAGGTGTTGGTTCTTACCTTTAAAGTGCTCCATGGCTTAGGACCCGGGTACTTATGGGACCGCCTGTTGCTACCGTCAGCCTCCAGCCGACCGGTGAGTTGCCACAGGGCAGTCCTCCTCGGGGCTCCATTGTCGGGACGATGTCGTCTGACAGCCCCGAGGGTACGAGTCTTCTCTGTGGCTGCACCCTCCTTATGGAACGAATTGCCCCTGGAGATTCAAACCATTGCGGACCTGCGGGCCTTTCAGCGCGCATTAAAAAACCATTTATTTCAGCAAGCTGGTCTGGCCTAACACTAAACGGGGTCTTAAATTTGTTTTTAATTGAATTATTGAAATTTTTAAATTTTTAACTCTCATAATCTGGGCCATTGATTTAATTTTTTAAATTATATTTTAACTTTTCTATGTATTTTTTTAAATGGCTGTGCACCACCCCGAGTCCTTCGGGAGGGGGGCGGTATAAATTTTTTTGTAAATAAATAAATAAATAAATTTAGTATTTTAAAAGGTGAATATAAGTATTGAACAATGTTTGCTGATAAGTTTCTCTTTACTAGGAATCCAGCTATATCTTTATATTTTTCAGTGGTTTAAACCATGTCTGATCAGAATGCCTGGTTTTAAGAGGTAGACGCTAGAAATTTTTACAATTCTTAATTTTTGTAGATGACCAGGCTGAGTCCAAGGAAGGGTCAACAGCGTCATCAGTCTCGAGTCCCTTCCCACCCGCCCACCTTGAATTCTGTTGACTCATCTAATTTTACGACCTTTCTTGCCATAGTTGTTAAGTGAATCACTGCTGCTGATAAATTTGTAACCCGGTTGCTAAATGAATCTGGCTGTCAGGGTTCCAACAAAACTCCTCATATCCATTCAGCACTCAGAGACAAAGTCCATCCAAGTAAGAATTAATTAAAGAATTCATACTGGCACGTCTGGGAAAACCCCAATCTGATTTCCAGATTTTCCCATTTCCCAAGTAATATTCACAATCCAGCCCCTGCAGCTGTCAGACCATCACATTGTCCAATCAATTCGTTCAACCCCCTCCAGGTGCGGGCTGACCTAACCTTGACATTCTCCAAGAACGTTATTTAGACTACCAACCACTCACTAAGAAATTACTCCTCCCAAATTCCCAGGCACTAACTGTGGCAGCAATGAAGCTTCTGCAAACTAATATGGCTTCCATAGCTGACACTGGCTTCCCCATTGACTTTATCAGAAGGTCTCAAAAAGTGATCACATGCTCTTGAGACAAGCAACAGTCCTAAGTATGAACCAGTTGCCAAGCATCTGAATTTTGATCACATGATCGCGAGGATGCTGCGAAGGTCCTAACTCTGAAAAACGGTCATAAGCCACTTTTCCCAGTACTGTTGCAACTTTGAAGACTCTTCCCCTTGCCACAGAGATCATTCCACTACCTCAAGAGAAGATTCTACCTCATCTACACAAATCGGGACTTCAGGCAGGCATCATCAGGAAGTATTCTTTTCAGTATGCAAATTTTTTTGTGAACAGTTGATAAAACTGCACGGGGTGGAGAATGTATTCCAGTCTGATCTGAGATCACTGCTCATATTCTTGGAGGAGCAACTGAAATTACTGGATCCAGTTCCTGTACAAGGGAAGGGACCTCTTTTCAAAAGTTGTGAAATGATTCTCATGTCAGCCTTATTTACTTCTCGTGTTAGGTCAGCCTCACTGTAGACCAGGCACGAAACGCAGCCATGTGAGCTAACTGTACTCATTTGTAGACCCAAGATGGCGCCAGTGAGGTAGGCAGCCGTCGTGACTGCTCCAACCCTCTTTTTATTTGTTTTATGTTTTTTTTTAACCAAATTTAATTATAATTTAATCATAATTTAAGTAACTTTTAAACAACCCTTAAACAACACCTAAGCAACTGCA
>JAEANM010015411.1:0-13633 GCA_017656035.1 Myanophis thanlyinensis
CCAGCTTTTGCTGGCTGAGGGATTCTGGGAGTTGAAGTCCACAAGTCACAAAATGGCCAAGTTTGCCCACCCCTGACATAAGTGCAAGGACAGGTCATAAGTCAGTTTTTCAGTACAGTTACAACTTTGAACAGTTGCTAAATGAATGGTCTCAATTCAAGACTACATGTTTTTTTTTTAAAAAGCTGATATATTCTTAAAGACCCTATTACATTTTAAGAGCCTTTAATCATGCACCCAAACAGCTTCTTGTATATACTAGCTCTTTAAGAAAACAACCCTATGTTTATAGCTGCAGGCTTCTACTTAGAAATGTCGAAAGACACCTACCAAGACATAAGGAAATAAACAGAACAAAGAAAAATATTGCCCAAAACATAGTAACAAACAAAAATTAATCCAAACTTCATACTTAAATCTCAATATATTAAGCAACAAAACAAAATAAAAAATGTTGACTTACAATAACTGTCCAAATGGGAGTATTTTACCTTTTTTAATATGACAAACAATGCAAGTATCTACCTATATACTACAAAATTCTCGTGGTGTTTGTTTCTATTTTTGTACCTTCAAGTTACCACAGTCACAATTTTTGAATGAAGGTATTGAAAAATCTGTTAATTTAAAGATAGCAATAGCGCTTAGACTTATATACCGCTTCATAGTGCTTTACAGCCCTCGCTAAGTGTTTTACAGCAAGCATGTCAAACATGTGGCCTGAGGGCTGCATGCAGCCCATTGCAAGTGCACCTGCGACCCACACAGACTACGTTTTACAGAAAAATGGGAATTGCAGTAGTTTTGCACAACAGTGAATGGAAGTTTTTTCTTTTGTGAAACTAACTGTACTTCATTACTTACATTCTTGAATGTGACAAAACTATTGCATATTTCTATTTTGAAGTAAGAAAAATATTCTCTAGTAATTTTTATTAAATGACTTCAATTACATGTATAATTGAAGAGACTACAGCCCTCATCATAACTCAAATGTGACAATATGGCCCTCGGGGGACTCTGAACTTGACATGCCTGTTTACAGAGTCAGCATACTGCCTCTAACAATCTGAGTCCTCATTTTACCAAACTTGGAAGGATGGAAGGCTGAGTCAACTTTGAGCTGATCAGGATCAAATTGCTGGCAGTCGGCAGAATTAGCCCGCAATACATCCTAACCACTGCACTGCCATTAAAAATCTGGGAGTCATTACCACTGTGGAATTGAAATTTCCATGATTTTCAGACCAATTTTATTTGCAAAGTTATGGGTACTGCCATATCCCTACAGGCATTTGATTGTGATTGCCTATGCTCCCTGCCAGCTTACTAAAAGCAAAGTCAATGGGGAAGTCAGCAGGAGGTAATCCCATTCCCACTTCTTTTTTGCTCACTTGTGTGACAGCAATACAGTTCAGGAAAATGTAGTGTTCATTCTGATCATTTCACATTATACCCGCAAAGGATGAGCCAATGAGTAATAGGGCTGCCTATTTATAAAAATGGAGAGTATTTTGAATAGCAGTACTGATTTCTTAAGAATAATTACTAACCTATTTTCTGAACTAGATGTAGATGTACTAGAAGATGACAGTGTATGAGAGTTTGACATGCGTGAGACAAACTTCTGAATGGTGTTACGAGATGGCGCTTTGATCCTTGAACTACGCCTACTGTGGTATTTCTGGAACAAACTCTCAACCTAACATTGGAAGAAAATATTAATAGGCAGGGTTAGAATATGAACTACTCAAAGTTGAGCTCTCTTAAATAAATATATAATTGCAGCCAGACTATAAGGTAAAAATATATCTATTTATTTATTTATTAAAAAATAAATACATGTTTATAAAATAACAGCATATTATAAATACCAACTACGGTATAGATGAATTCTGTAAATGGTACCTTTTGTAATTAGACACATTCTCTCTCTTTCATTTATGGGAATGCAAACACAGATGCTAAATGTTGCCAAATTCTATTTTAGATGTGAGAATTAAATAAAATATGCTCAATAATTTTCAATTTGACTTAAACTAATGATGCTACCCCCTGAAGAACAAGAGAACTAATACCATGTAAGTTAAATAAACTATATACACGGCTAATAGGGCCAACCCTTTACCACTGTTTAAAAGCTACATGAATCATCCTCTACCCTGATCTTTTTCATGGTTAATGGATATATTACAGCAATAATCAGCCAGGACTAAGGATAACTAAAGTAACTTTTCCACATTTAAATATCTATATAATTAAAGAAAAGAAAAAGTCAATAGTAAATATAAATGTCTACGTAATATAGGAAGAAAGAACATAATCTTTTAGATAACCCTGTTAAATTCCAGTTACTAAAATGGAGAAATAATAATGAATAATTTATTCAGGGAACTCCACCCATTTATTTGATATTGGAATAACACTTGTTACTAACTGATTTTAGAAATGAGATGACCAAATTTTTGTAATTTTGAAACTTAGAAATTCTGGTATATTTCAGAAGCCCCGCTGTCTATTTGTGACAAAAGAAAAAGGCGTTAACTACCTCAAAGTTCTTCAAGGTTTTTCGCCACAGCATTGGATCTGAAGATTCAAGTTGAAACACTCTAAGCATAACAAACAGCAGATGAATGCAAAATGTTCCACGTCCACAGCTACATGTCTGTAAATAGATATTTATTTATTGTGATTATTATGGCCATATTATATTGTTTTTGTAACCTTCCTCACAAATCACTTCTTACGGATTTATGAGGATTGTTTTTGCTTTCTTCAAAACAAGAAATAATTGATTAATAATAGCTTCTTTCCAAACTACTGCTGTTGCTGACATAATCAACATGGCATTCATATAGCTATTTATATTTCACTGATACTTTGTCAATGCCTGTGTTCTGATTTATGCAAATGAGAAATAAAATATTTCAAGAAACTTCTGGAAAGCAAGAAATGTTTCAGCATTTTCACATAGTCTTTTAAATCTAGTGAGGTCATCTTAATTACATCTTCTCAAATGAGTTTATTTAATAGTTATTAATTAAATAGTCAACACTGTTTCAATTCATACCTGAGGGCCAATGAACACTCTGTATTTATTATCTGGGCTGTCTCCTCCTATCAAGAAAGAATTAGGTCCTATCTGTTGCAAGAGATACAGTCTAGCTCTCATGACTTTGTTGACACGACGATTAGTTTCCTCAGGACTATATGGTGAGAAGCCATCTGGAGATGGTGCTCTTCGTGGGGGTGTTATACGTCCACTCTGAAACTTAAAAATTAATTTTATTTTCAGTAATTTTTATCTCTTTTTTTTCCCTTTTCCCATTCCTCAATCTTTCAAAGAAATCTAGCTATCTCCTTCCAAACTAAAAGATGCACACGATAATTAGATAATACGAAATTGTAACACTTCTTTCACTAAATACTATACAAATTATTACTTCTATGTTTTTCTCTCAGAAATAAAGCCAGTAGTAATATGTCATCCTCATACAAACCTATACAATTTGGAGTAGAATAATCCAATGCAGTTTATAATCAATCAGAAATTAAAAGAAGCAAAAACAGACAAAATATACCATATTTTCCCCAAAATATGACCTACTCAGAAAGTAAATCCTAGCTTGATTTTTACATGTGCACCCAATATAAGCCCTAGCCCCCAAATAAGCCCTAATTAAGACTGCCCACCCCTGGGGGCAGGGGTAAAAATGAAGCTAGGGTGAAGTTGAAGCTGCTCTACTACTTACCTTCAGATAGTTCGAGCCAGGCTTCGCACACCTCGGCCCATTTCTTCCTCAGCCGGCAAGCCTTTCCTGAAGGCCTCTGTAGCCGATAACAGAGCTCTGGATAGTTCTGGACCTCTGTTATCAGCTGCAGAGGCCTTCAGGAAAGCCTTGTTAGACGAAGAAGTTCCTGAAGGCTTCTGACAGCGAAAAGGAGGCCGGGGGCAATGCAGACAAGTGAGGTGAGTCAGTGGATGACAACCCCCCTCCTAAAATAAGTCCTGGTGCCTTTTTTGGTGGGAAAAAAATATAAGACAGGGTCTTATTTTGGGGGAAACACGGTAGTAAGGTAAAATGAGTTCACACTACAGAAAACATAACTAAAACACCACTTAATGTCCATCGAACCAAAGGCTTCCTAATTCAAGATATCAGCTGATATATGGAAGGCGAAATATGAATTTGGATTCATAAGTTTCACTGGAGAAGAGCCTAATGCTGGGAACAATTGAGGGCAAAAGAAGAAGGGGATGGCAGAGAATGAGGTGGCTGGCTGGAGTCACTGAAGCAGTCGGTGTGAGCTTAAATGGACTCCGGGAGATGGTAGAGGACAGGAAAGCCTGGAGGAACGTTGTCCATGGGGTCGCGATGGGTCGGACATGACTTCACGATTAACTATGACCACAATGCCATAGTTACTTACAGGCACAGGAGACACCCTTTTCCTTCTAACACCAGGTGACTCAGATTTAACAGTCCTCGAGGAGGATGAGAAAGGTCCACTAGGAGAAGGGCTTCGTCTTCCTTTCTGAGTTGGTGAAGTGGGATTTGTTTGTCCATCAGGAGGAGGTTCTGTTGTTGATTTGTTTGCTTCACAGCTGTCTCCTTTCATTGGTATTGGTTTTACCACCTTGAAACAATAGGAAAAAATGTTTCTGGTTTCCAAAAGAAAGCAAATATTCTCATTAAATTGTAAATAAATGGAGGAGGGAATTTCCACAAACTGTTTTTAATGCTAATGAGCATCTATTTTTAGTTAGTTAAGTTTAAATTATGAGAACCTCTACTTTATGAAAATCTAGTAATAGTGATGTTTATTTAGTGAGTCCAGTTTTTCTTATAGAGTGTGCAGCATCTCACAATTATTATGATTCTTCTCTCCAAGTTTAATAAATTATTATAATGCATTACATTCCAAGAAAACAGCACTGATTTCTTCAATATAAACTGGCATGTTAAATAAGCAATATTAAAACTCACAGTTTTATAGTAAAAATAACAAATGTGGGATACAAATAAATACAAATATAAAATATATTTTCCTTCTAGTTTTTGTAATCGTAACTGTTTTCATCAAATGAAGCAGAATGTAAAAAGCTACCCATAGAGGGCAGTGTTGTGTCATTTTAAGCAACAGAAATTTAAGTTGGATTTGATTTGGTGAGGCATTGTGACTGTCCCATGAAAACAGCAACATGAAAAAAAAATGAAGCAAGAGGAATTTCATTACAATTCCTTACAGTACCATCTGTAAGGTAACATAAGATAAGAAAGCAAATTACTTACTACAGGGCCTCTCCTACTTCTTCTTTCCAGCCATTCATGCTTCCAAGCGGGCATACATGTTGTCTTGAGCTTTTCCCTGATCATTCGCTCCTCTGGGCGATCATCCATTTTCTGCAATCCCCTGAGGGTTTCTTTATTCTCCATGTCACGACTACAGCTGAAATGAAAAGCAAAAGCTATATATGTAATTGTCAATAAACAACCTAAATGCTTCAGGTTTTAAACCAAATTATAATGTATTCCCTCAAAGCCCCTAAAACATTAAACTTCTAGTGCTCGGAACAACACATTAACACTTCAACGTAAATAATTTGCTATCCTTCCTCCTAGAATTATTAATTCAAATGAAAACGCTCTTTGGGTTTAAAAATACATTTAAATAGATTCTATAAATTATGCCATTTTACAACTGTTAATAAACTTTTGAAGAGCCTTTAACACGAGCAGAACTGGAGATAAAAGACATGCTAATCAAGTAAAGAGGCAGAATTACTGATATGATACATATTTTATGTTTACAAAATTTGTAACAGATTTTAAAAAATCAAAATCCTAAATACTGGTGTATTATGATTAAATACATATCTTATTTGAATTTCTGATGTGTCCACCCAGTGGACAAGGCAGTTCAGTGCAACCCATCTGAAGGCTGTTGAACGCCACACCACCCATCCCCAGACCAAGGAAAAGATAGTTATGAAGAAACTTATGCCACCAGGGAAAGAATAAAACAGATTTAACTGTTTTACCATGGTCATGTGATCAAAACTTGGGCCTTGGAAACCAGCATGTATTTACACTAGTTGCAGTGTCCCAAAGTCATGTGATCATCATTTGCAACCCAGTCTGGGGCTTTTAATAAAGAAATGGGGGAAGCTGAATTTGCTTAATGACCATGGTAAAAAAAGGTTGTAAAACAGGGCACAACTCACTTAACAATTACATTGTTTAGCGACAGAAATCCCAGTTGTGGTTGTAAATTGAGGACTACCTATATTATGTTTATTTGTCTTGTATTTAATAGCTTTAATAATAATTTTCCCTTATTATCATAGTAAAATTCATGACTTTAAGGACTGAATTTGGCTGAGAAAGCAAGTTACACACCACTGAAAAGAATATACACCAAATGCTCCAAAATCAATCTCTGGCATGCTTTTTTAATCCAGGAATGCAGAAGTTCTCCATATCTTCAAAACCCCAGATACTGGGAAGAGAGAGCGTCTATCTTGTTTGGAACATGCCTCTATTATTGCTTCAGCATCAACTAATAATTTATTTAAACACTCAGAAATGTGATACCTACTTGTGTTTCACTCACAGTTTTATACTTAAGTTGTCATTTTGCCTCTGGTCTGTTTTTATTGCAAAGTAGTAGTATGCCTTCATAAAGAATACTAACTAAAACAATTAAATCCATTTCTCCTTTTGTACCAAAATACACACTCCCTAAATATTTAAACAGATTTTAAATTACATGTCTTCTTTCAAGCAAAACCCAATTTACTTCCTGTCATGTGAGAGTAAAACCAATTTGTTCTTGCTTTTTTAAAAAAACTGCCTGCCTATCTATACAACCTCTGAAGCATGAACTATAAATCAAGAAGTTTTTAGTCAGGCCTCTCTGTAGCAGATTACTACAAGAGGCGCTGAAAAAAATGTTTATATGCTGTATAAAACCTTCCATGATTTGCTTACACACACACACACACACCAAATTCATCTGATAAAATAACAACAGGTCAATATAATGGCAAGGTAAATTTATTTCAATATATTATTCCATCTCACCAAATACAACTGTGCCTACTTATTACTTAAATACTTTGAAATTCAGTCCAGGCAAGATATAGGTATTGGTAGTCTGATTCATATAACTACATAGCTGATAATCAACTTGATCAGGAAGGAATTGTACTTCCACCAAAATGTGAGATTTACAGTTCTGAGGTCCCAATACACAGATCACATAATGCAATAGCTTTAATTATTCATGCCGATAACCTTCAGATTATAGAAACCTGCTGATTGAATAACTAATTCACTTATTTAATGATTTGTCAGTGGCTGATTACAACAGGTGGCTGTATAACTATGCAGGAAAATATACAACCTTGTTCCTTACAACTATCTCTTCTCTTAGGTTCTAATTTTCCATTTTACCTGACTATGAATAATTACACTCAAGAGCTGAAGAAGCTTCTTGTATGAGAAGCAAAACGTCTTCAATGAAAAACAAGAAAGTCCAGTTGTCTCTTGAAAAAAAAAGCACCTTTGGGACAACCATGACCTGGATGACAGAATCTCTATAAACATATTCACAAAATTCCACATGTCAGATCTATTGCAAAATCTAAATTTACAGTAGTCTCACTTAACATTTGATGACCAACGTTATAAAAGTCTCAAGCCCTTGCATACCCCATGAAGTCATGTGATCTTATTTCGGGAGCTCGGAAACAAGCTTGTATTTGTAATCATTGCAGCATCCCAGTCACATGATGGCAATTTGTGAGGTTTTCTTTTATCAGTTTATGACAAAAAACGCCCACCTGAAAGAATGGATTCGCTTAATGATTTTGTGCTTTGTTAATGATCATATGATTCACATACCAACCACATGACTTGCTTCATAAAAGGGGTCATAAAATTAAGTCAGGTCACCTATTTAACAACCCCAACAGATTACAACATGTGCAATGTATAAAGTTCCATGTGCAGAATCAGATTTTAAGAATATTTTCCCTTACCAAATCATGCCTATGATTTATAGACAGACAATTCAACAAACAACTAAATATTAATATTTAAATATTAAGCAAGTTAATATTGCAGATTTTTAAAATTATATTTATAGAAACATCAGGTTGGACTGTAAGACTACAAAAAAAATAATTCAGGATTACAAGCCATCTTTACAATGTGGTTATAATAGCAAGCAATGTTATGTTAGAGATTTTTCACACATGCCTTGAACTTCAAATTGCATTTCCCACAGGAATAGTTCAGTTAACCTCTGTTAATATCATTATATTTCCAAATAATGTATTTGTCATGGAGACATTACAGCTAACATGACATTCAGCGATTAAAAATGGAATCCTATTAAAACACCTGTGGGAAGTCTGTAAAAATGTGTGTGGAAATCACTATGAAAAATAATGCATAAAAATATCATACAATTAATAGAATTGATAAGTAATCATAGTAATTGATTATTAAACACAATCAATCCTGGCTGAAAATGATGGAATTCTAAACACATCTAGAAATAACTCCTTTGGGAAGAACTTAAAAGCAGGATCTAAACAAACGATTCCCAAAAGTGCCTGAGTAAACATTTTTCAAAGAGTAGCATCTTATGTTTTATGCAAGCCAAAGTAGGCCACTAGAGTAGCTTGTACAACGCACAAGAGTCAAGTGGTAGCAGGAAAAAAATATATAGCAGGCTCGCCCAATCTGTTTTTCAGGCTAGATGGTTTTGTGGACCTCTGTCCCCAAGTATTTTGAAATATGGTAAAATTCACAGGAGGATGGCAATCTCAAAAGTGTCCCATGCAGTACTATTGCAGTATTCAATCTGAAGCAAACTATGCACATAGCAAAATACTATTCCCTGCACAGTACTCACACAAGTTCAGATAGACTGCTTCAGAGCATTGTAATTCAGCCAATTGTACAGTAAATGTTTATCTTGGTTGTTTTAGATTTCAGTAGACTCAAATTCAAAAGGGATTCATTGGGTTAATAGGCAGAGTTGGTCCACGTCCACCAATCTTTTTGCTGGTTTCTTCCATTACCTCCTAATAGCTCTGTGATTTAGGCTTTCCTTGAATTTAAGTGCAGCATAAACATCTGCACCTTTCTTCATCGTCCTTTCCCTTGTGCCCCCTTAAATCTCTATCCATCACCCCACTACTTCCAACTAGAGTGCTAGACTCTTCTCTAACCTTCCCACACCTACTTTTCTTTCACTTTCTTTTAAGTCATCACTCCTCCTTTTTTTTCTCCTCTTCCCAAATGGGAAAAAAACTGTGTGGGCAAAGTACAGAGATTCTGGGCCCATGTATGGATGGAACATGTGTTAAATCTATGGATGGATCACCCATAATTGCTTGTTCATGCAAGGAATAATCCACACACAGAACATTTTGTCCATCTTTCTTTACAAGTCTGATACAGATTTCCCTGATTTAATTATCTCTAAAGAAAGCAAATATATTTACAATAATTCATAGATAGCATTCCTGGATGCAGCTGAAACCATTTTTATTTTATATTTTTATAATTCAGTTAAATATTTAAGTTCAGTTCAAAAGTTAACTTTGAGACAAAGACCCTGCATTTAAAGGAACATGTGCAAAGGCAAGGAAAGATAACAAATTCCATATTCAGTTGAAACCTAGCTAACTGATAACTATGCTGACACTGTATTTTTCCAACATTTCTATTATTCCAATAACAATGATCTCGGATGAAAATTTAGCAAAGCTGTCAAAACTCCCATAGTCTACATCTTTTCTCTATAAAGCAATAATATCAGGAAACCATTGTCCAAATTATGACATATTAAATTTTATACTTCACTTCTAGAAAGATGCAGTTTTCCCCTCTCTTAATTGCATAGCCGTAGGGAAAAAAGATTACGTGTTGCATCCTACAATATCTATTTGTCAGGGGAAATATCTCCCAGTTGCAGTTCAGTCTATTCAGAAATATGTAGATGTTACTGGAGCATAACCCTGTACATATATATCACTGGCTGCCTGGAAAGTCTATTTTCATAATATTGAATGCAGCTCTGCAATAGATAAAAAAATCTCGCTCTGCTATATGCCACAAATATCTTACACTTCATTTCCTATTATCAGGAGAAGTTCCTATACTTATACTGCAAGACCCACACTGCACAGATTCAATACTGAGATTTGTAGGAATAGATATCTGTGCTTCCCCTAAACAGAACAATTGAGCATCCTCAGTGGCTACACCGTATTTTATGACTATGGGGTGAAATCTCAGAAAACTAAATGAGAAAAGTAACAGAGTAAAGTTACTACATAGGAGTGAAGAAGCATTAAGTTAAGGAAAAGATGAACTCTCATTGTTTATATATGTCATTTCCCAGTTCACTGTTAAAAACTATTTTTAAACATCTTCAGAAAGAAAAATCAGACATTCTCATAGAAATAGAGAAGTCTAAGATTTTGAAACAGACAAGAACAGATGTTACATCTACTCTAACATGCAAAAGACAGCAACAAAAAAATTCTTATTGTTTGTGAAACATCTGAAAAAATAACCTGCTAATATAAATTACAAAGCAAATAAATTTCATTTTCAGTACTGCAATCTGGAATAGACAGTTACAAGATAGACTTACAATAGCCATAAAATATATGCATGTCAAATACTAGTCAAAATCAGCATTATTAACATTGTAGCAATATTAAACTATTATGCTAGGTAGAAATCTAGTCTAAAACTGAAAATGTAACCAGTTTGCAATCATTAATATACAGGTAATCCTCCTTTAGTGAGCACAATTGGGACCAGCAACTTGGTTAAGCGAAGCAGTTGCTAAATGAAACAAAGCAAAGTGATCCTACTTCAGATTTTCTTTGCTTTATGGACTTGTGAAAGTTGTAAATGAAAAGATTGTTTTCCTCATAGTCCTAAATATATACAATCTCTTAATGAGGTAACTGTTAAACAAGGACCACCTCTATATTGATTTTATTCTTGTGTTGCATTTTGCAGCGAGAGTAGTGCAAATAGGCCAGTTAATGCAGCTTCAGGCATGAAACTGAAGCTGGTTTCATTTCCTAAATTAAAGTTTCACTTTGTTGGCACTGTGTTGTAACAAAAAATTCCCACTCCTTGCTCCAGCACTCATTTGTATTCAGGATGCTTACTGAAACCACTAACACACTGAAACCACTGCAATGTGCAATTCAAGCTGCATTGAAGTATCACCTGCAAAATAATACAGTTGGCTCATACCCTTAAATATTAAAATTTGGCACAGCAATATTTTTCCAGGTACCATTTTGAAACCCAGATTATCTGAGATTCTTTCATTCTGCAACAAGTTCCTAGCAATATAAATTGTGCTACATGCAGGCTGGACTCTTGTTTTACTGGGCTTCTTTGGATAACTAGAGGTGAGTTGAGAAGTTGAATTCAGAAGGTGTTAATGTTCTGGGAGGAATTGTATATTCTGACTTGAAGGAGATGATAGTGGAGTCCCATTTGAAAGGATTATCAATGCTGGACAATTTCTATTGGATCTCGAAACATGTCTTTCTAGGAAAGGTTTTCGAGATCATGGTATGATTACAAAAGAAGCAAATTACCTGGATCCCTTTGGTTAGGCCTGAGAGCCTGTGATTTGTGAGACGGAAATTAAATTTGTTCTTGTTGATAACTTCTACCAGATGGAAGAAGTATGATTTTTCTAATCATATTAGATTTGAGTGATATTTTACATCCTTTAATATGATACCCTTCTGTACTATCTACAAGGACTTAAATGTTTGAGACATAATTTTGCAATATATGTTACCAATCCAGATTGTTCAACTCCAGATAAATTTAAGAGGAGACTCTTGGAATTCTATCACCAATTGATTTCCACTTTAACAAAAATACCTCAATACTTATTTATGCTGCTGTTACTGTATTAACTGAAGAATCAGCCCAATAACATAACAATAACCGTACTGTGAAAGTTGTGGTGCGTCTTACACACCAAATACAGCCGCTTTTCACCTCCCCACCTGCAAGTCCCGTTTTCACCAAAAACTGATAGTATTTTGCCTCCCAACCCCCCCCCCCCCCCATGTGTCTTGTATTACCTTTCCCCAGCCCCCAGAGGCATTTTGCAGGCTTCCAGAAGCCTCCGTGTAGCTCATTTTCACCCAAAAACGGGCTAGTTTTTGGCAAAAATTAGCTGCATTGAGGCTTCTGGAAGCCTGCAAAATGCCTCTGTGGGCTGGGGAGAGGTAATACAAGACACGCGAGGGGGTTGGGAGGCCAAAACACGGGTAAAAAACAGGCAGTTTTTGGCCTCCCAACCCCCCAACATCTTGTATTCCCTTCCCCAGCGGCATTTTGTAGGCCTCCAGAAACCCCGTGAAGGTCGTTTTTGGCAAAAATGGGCCATTTTTTGGCAAAAATTAACTGCGCAAAGGGTTCTGGAGGCCTGCAAAATGCCTCTGTGGACTGGGGAGAGGGAAAACAAGACGTGTGAAGGCCAAAATCTTTTTTTCTTGTTTTCCTCTTCCAAAATCTAGGTGCGTCTTATATTCCGGTATGTCTTATACTCCAGAAAATATGGTAGTTTATTAGTTTTACTACAACAAACTAATTAAAGGAAAAATTTACACACAAATACTATTCCTCTCAAAACTCATGCTCATAAAAGTAGAAAATAGAAAAACTGAGGAAAAAGAAAATGAGAAATTGCTATAAATGCTAAGTGTTCAAGAAAAAAGATGTTGAAAAAAGAAATTATAAAACTTGTCAGAACAGTGAAATAGAAGGCTAAAAGCAGACTGTGTAACTGAAGAAACATTAAAAAATACCATAGACATGATAGGCTCTGTGATTTGCTTAGCATGTGTGGGCACTGCACATGTGTCTGGAAATATGATATTCTCTTATTTTAAGAGACAAATAGAAATAGATGCAAAAATTACAAGGGAATGCATTTGTTCTGTGTCCAGGGAAGGTTCAGGGCAGAATTTTTGTTGTACAAGAAATTACAATAAGCAACATGAGAGTGGTACGTTTTGATTTTATGCCAAACAGGGGAATGCAGGTCATTTGTTTTGACTTCTTCAAGTCACTGTAAAATGCATACACATGAGAAAGAAATATTATTATTTACAATTAGAGAAAGGATAAGATAAACCACATAGGGTTACTATAGAATGTTTTGAATGAATATGGAGTTGAAGGCTGGTACTGAATTCGGTAAGAATGCTAAATAATGGAAGTAATCCAAGGGTGAGAATAAATTAGAGTGCTTAAAATATTCAATACAGAACAGTCAAACAAACCAGTTATTTTTATCTATATTTAGTATAAAATTATCAGACCTGTAATATCTTTTTTCTGAGTAAGGACAAAACACAGATTATCCAATTACTGTGTTCACTACCGAACATGGTTGCAAACTATTATCCAGTGACTTTCATGGTTGAGTAGGACCTGAATAGTCTGCCTTAAACAAGAATATTACTCCTAAAACTATATGTTCTCTAGAACATATGAGAAACTAAATTTATCTGTATTGTTTCTTTAAACACAAATATAAACCATCTCTCTCTCTCTCT
>JAEANM010015412.1:0-13632 GCA_017656035.1 Myanophis thanlyinensis
CATCCATCCATCCACCATTCATCCAACTATATCTCATTCACTTTCTCCTCCCTCTCCCACTCTCTGTTAAGTTGGCGACGCCTACCCAAGCACATGACCACCCAGTCACATGCCCACCAAGCCACACCCACAGAACCTGTAGAATTTTTTTTCCAAATAATGCTATTTTCAGGGGGTGGGGTGGGGGTACTGAGGATGACTTTGTAGCAATAAGGGGGCGGTGGACTGAAAAAGTTTGGGAACCACTGTTCTAGTGGCTTGCTTGTCGGTGTTGGTAGGATTGGTCTTAGAGATTCTATGATTGGGCTGTTGACTATTGGCTCCTTGGCAGTTTCTTGATTGGGATATTGTTTAGATTGGTCTGATGTTAACCTTGGAGTTGATCTATGTTCATCTGAAATTCTGATTGCTTGTGGAGAGGTGCTTGAGTCTTTCTGTTCCCTTTTGGGCTGGTTGAATGTCTCTTTTGCATTGTCTATAGGTGTTGTTGTTGTTTTTTTGTAAAAAAATTTATTGACAACAAACAAACAAATAACAAAAACCAAACATATCTTTTTTTGAGAGTGGCAAGATCCTGAATGATCACTTCTCCATACAGAAATAGGCTCAATCACATATTCATCTATTATGTTCTATTCCATATCTCATTACTATAACAATATTATCTCAACATTTTATCCCCTTCCCTACTTTCCTCTATCCTTGTTTTATCTATCTTATTATTCTGAATTCAATTACATATCATTTTCAAAATGTCCATATCTATTTAATCATTATATTTATACTTTTGCCTGTCCTATGTATAATTTCATATTCTCTTGTTTGTTTAAAGATGTTTTCCCCTGTAATTGTTAAAACTGAAGTATCACCTTTCTATATCATTTATCTATGGAGATTCTCAACCATCCTGGTCATGGTTGTCCCAAAGGCGCTTTTTTTTAAGAGGCAACTGGACTTTCTGGGGTTTTTTTGAAGATGTTTTCCAAGCTGAAGGAGCTTCTTGGATGAAAAGTGAAACGTCTTCTTCATCTTCCAGCTGGACGGCCTTGTTAGCCTGCGTTGAGAGAGAAACGTTCCCAGGGCTGTCGGCACGCCTAATTAAAGGAATCTTTGAGTTCACTTTAGAGGGTTTGTCATGTTTGGGGAACTGGGTCAGAACACTCTAGGGGATCAGCATTCTGATCATTACCAATTCAGAAAGCTATAGGAAGTGATGGAATGCGCACTGAAATATGGCAAGTAACAGAAGAAAAAAATCAGTAAAAGTTCTAACCAATCTATGCCAGCAAATCTGGAGAACAACCTATTGGTCAACAGACTGGAAGAGGTCAATCTACATTCCACTACCAAAAAAGAAAACTTAATAGAGTGTGCAAACAATCATACAATATCCTTAATTTCATATGCTAGCAAAATAATGCTTAGGATCATTCAACCCAAATTAGAGCTGTACATGAAAAAAGGAATGCCAGATGTTCAAGCTAGGTCACCAGACTTTCAAAGGGACCTGTGGCATGACAAGTTAAGAATCCCAATTTTTAATACAGGTAATCCTCAACTTACAACTACAATTGAGCCCAGGATTTATGTTGCTAAGTGAAAAATGTGTTAAGTGAGTTTTGCCCCATTTTACGACTTTTTTTGCCACGTTTATTAAGCGAATCACTTCAGTTGTTAAATTAGTGACACGGTTGTTAAGTGAATCTGGCTTCCCCTTCTGACTTTGCTTGTCAGAAGGTTGCAAAAGGGGATCATATGACTCCACAACTGTCACAAATGTGAGTCAGTTGTCAAGCATTCAAATGTAAATCATGTGACCGTGGGCTTGCTGCAATGGTCATAAATGTGAAAAACGGCCACACGTCACTTTTTCAGTGCCGTTGTAACTTTGAATGGTCACTAAATGAACTGTTGTAAGTTGAAGACTACCTGTACATATAATTTTGATGCAGCAAAAGTAAAACATCCAATATAAAATGATTCTGTGTCCCTCTTGACACAGGTAGTGTCATAATTTTGGTTTCTGATGTTATTTTTTTTGTTATGTTTTATTTGCAGCTGTCATAGGGTTAATAGCGGCTGGATCAGTTCTGCTTTTGCCTGAGACCAAAGGAAGTACCTTGCCCGAGACCATTGATGACACAGAAAACTTCCACAAATCTGCATTAAACAATCAATCTTGAAGGAAATTCAATTATTTTTGAAATGTGTGTGCTCAGCTACGGTCTAGAAACTGTCCAGATCTAATCACTAACTAATAAAAATATTACACTATACAGTCTTTCATTTGGACAGGTATTTCATACACACATACAAAGCACTTGTTTGTTCCACGTGTGCCAGTGTTAAACTGATGAACATTGTCCATAAGCAAACACATCATGTAAACAGTAAAAATAAGCAGAGGGAAGTGAAAATAACACTTTTTAACTTGATATTTAAACATTGTGTTATGAGATTTGTTAAAACACTATTCCTTCTTTTTATTTTAACTTTTGCTGATTCATTTAGTTTTCTATGCATATATGTATGCTGTTAATCTTCTGGGGCTTCTTTGTAGTGCCCAGAACCAAGGTAAACATCCTATTGCAGGTAAAAAAGATCAATACATCAATAAATGGGACTGTCTATATTATCCTGTTGGTTATAGCACAGTTGTAAAATAGGCAAAGGGGTTAAAATTGGTGCAAAGTGGCAAGAGTTTGCCAGGACAAGTAAGGAAATTAATAGGGGTGTTTTGCTTCTGCCTTCTGCAGGCCTAGAATTGGAAGGCGTCAGATGTAGAGGAATGATCACCCTTGGAGATGCTAAGATAAATAGAGATTAAGAGAAGCAATAAAAGGCTTCTTATTGGATAAGCTTTGAACCAGGAAGTCAACAGGGGAAATGTCTAGAAGGAAATGAGGGTTTGTCCCAAAGAATGGAGAGAAAGACACAAAATCCAGAAGGATTAGGAAAAAAAACAAAAAAGCTTGGGTGCACATACAAATCTGTCCTTGATTCACAAAAATGGGTGAATCAAAGAGAGAAAAAGAAAGAAACAGAATATTAGTTAAAGGAAAAAGGAGAAAAGGTAACATAAACAGCTAAAGGCAATATGAGCAGAGCAAAGTCTTAAGGTAGGAAAAAAGGACATCCATGGGTAGATAAGAGTTAAAGGAGAGAGGAAGCAAGACTTTTCTCCCTGTGGTTTTTTGGCTAGCAGGTTTCCACCCATGCAACCACCAAAGGTAGAGAGGTGCTGAGTGTGCAAAGACTCACCAGTACAGTACCGGCTTGAGCAATGCAGATAGACAGAGGCAGCTGACTATTTCACTGTTGGGGAAACTGCATGGCAGCTCAATCAACTGTGGGAGGATAAAAGCTTGGACGACCCAGAGGAAGAGCAGATAGAATTCAGATGGGCCAGGCAGGAAAGAAATTTGCAGAATAACACAGTTGGAAGGTCTAGGAGTCCCTATATCATTCCAGACAAACAGTTGTCCAATCTCTTCTTAAAAATTCCCAGTGATGGAGCACTCACAACTTTTGAAGGCAAGCTTTTCCACTTATTAATTTTGGGGGGGGGGGGTGTTAAGGAGCCCAGAAGACATGGGGAAAACTGCCCCATTTTTGCAGAGATAACTTTCTGAGCATTTTACGAGGTAGGAGGGTGAGTTAGATTATTTAAATATGCACTGTGCCTTGGTTGTGCTGCATGTTGAAGGCTCAGTATATGTACTGTATGGATGTAGGAACTGCTGGGTCTGAACAAGCTCCTGTATGGGACATATGGAAAATCCATCCCATTGAGCTCAGTACCTTATTTTTATTTAAAATTGGTCCTGTGCCTATTTGATACTGTCTGTATATCTGTATGTTTATTGCTTTTCTATTGCTAATAGTAAAGGTGTTCTTGTCTGTTCAAGAGGTTGGATTTTTTTTTTCTCTTATTAGATAGCCCAGGGGAAATCTCCCCTTAGAATCTTCTCACTGATAGAAGATTCAGCAGCAGGTTTGATTACAGGAACTGAACTAGAGTAGTAGGATCTCTGCTGTGAGGCTGGGGAATCAACTCCTTGGAATTATTTTAAAACAGGAACCAGTTCTATTTCATAAGCTCAGGGTTTTAATAATCTTTTATCTATCCCTTCAATATAATGCATGTTCACTTCCTCCCTTTCACAGAATCATTCATTTCCTTTCTAGTGATACAGCAAATTTTCTGGATTCCAAATGGTGGTCTTCGGTTTTAATATGAGGTAACCAAGAGAATTCTGCCTTTTAAAAATAAAACATTCATTATAATTGCCTACTTCCAAACGTAGAATAGGAGTCCCTGAGCAAGATGCTAGTCTCAGGGGTACTTGAGAAAAGGGCAAAAGCATCCCTGTCAACCATAACCTGTTCTCTGCACAACATAAGCATGCTTATGTTTATAGATCTTCACAGTAGGAGAAAGCAATTGGATCTCTCTCAGTGCATCTCATTTATGTAACACTTCTAGTGTCCAATTTTATTGAGAGGAACACTCCCCCCCCCAAATCATCTCCAAAAGTGGGAGGTGAAAAGAATGGAAGACAGCACATACACGTGCAGGTAGGCAGTGGTGTGGTGGTGGGGTGTGTGTGTGTGTACCTGGGGATATGAAATTTGTCTGTATGAAGATCTGTTTTGTGTGTGATTTTTGCATAATCTTCAAGACTCTCAATTTTGTCAGGTTGCAGCCAAAGTTAGGAAGAAGAGAATGAATCAATACATTTTCTAAAGCACAGGTGTTTGAGACTTGCACCTCACACGTGGGGAAGAGAAATTAAGAATCAGAGTGGGTTGGAGAGTGAGGCAAGTTGGTCAAGGCCACCTTATTTACTTGAGGGGTGATAGGTCTTCTGCCGTTTTTCTAATTTAACAGAATAACAGAGCTGGAAGGGACTTTGGAGGTCTTCTAATCCAACCCCCTGCTCAGGCAGGAAATCCTATACAATTTCAGACAAGCGGTTGTCCAGTCTCTTCTTAAAAACTTCCAGTGTTGGAGCATCCACTACTTCTGGAAGCAAGTTGTTCCCCTGATCAATTGTTCTGTCAGAAAATTTCTTCTTAGTTGCTTCTCTCCTTGAGTAGTTTCCATGCATTGCTTCTTATCCTACCCTCAGGTGCTTTGGAGAATAGCTTGACTCCCTCTTCTTTGTGGCATCCCCTGATATATTGGAACACTGCTATCATGTCACCCCTAGTCCTTCTTTTCATTAAACTAGATATACCTGATTCCTGCAACTATTCTTTATTTGTTTTAGTCTCCAGACCCCCAATCATCTTTGTTGCCCTTCTCTGCACTTTTTCTAGAGTCTTATTTTTAATGTCTTTTTGAAACAATGGTTAAGCATATTTCCAAATGTATACTAAATTGTTGCTTGTCCCTCAAAAATGCTTGTAAACAGTTGGTTTTGCCAGTCATAGTCAGAAAGGTCTCTGGGTTGCAAAACTGTCCACTCACAGGATGGACTTAGGTTAATGATCCTCAGCCCAAGATTGCTCCTGAAATCTTGAGTACTGCCCTTCCCTGGAAGCTTCCAAAAGGTGTTATCAAATAATAGCGTTTAACAGACAGGATCACATGATTAATTACAAGTACTTGTTTAGCAACTGTTTGCACTTATGATGGTGATGAAAAAGTAACTTTATGGTTGGTCCTTGCCTTTTTGACCTTGTAAAGCAGGGGTGTCAAACTCAAGGTCCATGAGTTGGTTCTGGCCTGCAGGATGCTTAGATCTGGCCCATGGTCCGCCCCCCCCCCACAGCCCGGAAACAGCAAAGGACTGGCCGGCAGTGCCTCTGCCAGCAAAAACAGTGGCCCTCCTGAGCTCAGTTTTGGGCAGAGGTGCCCCCAACACTAGTGATGTTGAACTGGCCACACCCACCTTGGCCACACCCACTCAGCCCCCCCAAAGTCAAACACATCCCTGATGCAGCCCTAAATGAAATCGAGTTTGACACCCCTGTTATAAATCAAAAGTAACTTGAAGTAAGATCATAAGCACTGTTGCAGTTTTATTTAGTGATTGTTTTGCTGAACATTTGAGTTGCCAGTCCCAATTTTGGTTGCTAAAGGAAGACTGCCTATACATAAGCAGAATAAAATGAAACTCCGGTGAATGTTTTGAGACTATGCATTACTATTTGGTTAGTGTCTTCTAATTCATCTCCCCTAAGCCAAGGGAGATCCCTGGCCCAGAATGCTGGTTCTTTCTGAAAAGTTCTCACAGAGATCTATATATTAAGAGCACTGTGAACAGCACTGTGTATTTGAAAAAAATGTTCATGAAAATGAATATCCATTTGTGTGTGAGAAACAGAAAACATCAGCTGATAAATGAAACAGAATAAAACTTAAGGAGAAAAAATAGGAACAGATTGAAATCAGGCTTACATACAATGTCAATTTCTCTGTCATATTTTATGTACATTACACCAAAGTATCTCCATTTGAATGAGGGGTATCTCCAGGTATGGCTCCTTAATTTTATTTATGGCTTACTAGGCTCAATGGGGCTTATATATATATATTGATATAATTTGCATCTTACATTTTGGCCTACTAATAAGCACTGTTCATAGCCCGGTTTCTCCAATCTGAAAAATTCAAGTCAGATTACATAACCGAAGAGGACCACCCTGGGGAAGACTTTAAAATGTTTGCCAGGACCACAGACTTCTTTGGAATGTATCACAGTCATAGCTGCACACAAAAAGCAGAGGATATCAAAAGTTTAAAGACTTCAGAGTCCTCATGAAGAGTTATGTTTGTATCTACCCTTTTGCTTTTCTCTTCTTATGTTGTTGTTCTTCAGTAAGTTGACACATCTGAGTTCGGCACATGAAGATAAATCATTTTTTCTTTGGGCCTCCCTGGTCTATGGAAAGGAACCAAGAGATGAATGGGAACAGATAAAATAAATGAAACTAATAACCACAGCCACTTTCTTCATCCAAATTCTTAAATATATTATAATGACCTATTTGGCCAATTTATTCTTGAAAGAAAAAGAATTGTGGCTCTGCATTAGCTGAAAATTATTTGGAAGAAGTACTTTAGATCCTGTAGGACTTGCATGACCCTGACATTTTTCAGGCTTTCACACTAATGACTGGAAAAGAATGTCTATTTTAAATTTACCAAGCTGTCCCAATGCTAACCAGATCATAAAACTCTATGGGAAATATGAATTTGTCAACGTTGTCAAAGCTGTCAAAGCAGGTAGATGTGGGCCTTGGACTGGGACCTCAATTAGACATCTGCTCCCAAGAAAACTTCCTGAGAGTTCCCCCTGGTGCTTCAGTTTGGTGTGGGTGTCTTAGGATACTAAACAAAATAATGTTATGGACATCTAACATTATCTGCTAGGACAGTCAGGCAACATGAGGCTTTAGGCTTGTTCAAGGCCCTGGATGAGAGACCACGTGCACTTTTTTTTTCTATGTGAGGTTGAAATTTTTTTCAGAGGTGGGAAAAGGTGAAGCATGAAGCTCTTGGGAAATTGTTTTTTAAGCTTTGAGGAGAGCTGTGCTGTTCATAGATATTTTGGGGAAATGGTTGGTGGATTTCCCTGATTAATTGAAACTCTTTGCATTCTGGCCCACTTTAGAGAGAGAGAATGATCCAGGAAATGGTTTTAAAATTACTAGAATTGTTTTATCCTAGGAAGCTGGCCAGTTTTATTACAACAACCAAACCAATGATTGAGTCTTCATAAAGTTTGTTTCCTAAGACCCTCTTTTTCAGGATGTGAGAGAAGGCGGGTGAGAGGAACATTCAGCCTGCATCACCATGCAACCTTGTTTTCTGGTTCTGAACAGAAAATATTCCTCTTTAAGAAATGTCACGTGCCCATACCTGTGCAGATTTTCAGCATCATCAATAGTCTCAGGTAAAGTTTTCCCTTTGGTTTCAGGTAAGAGCAACACCAGACCACCATCCACAAGGACAATGACAGCTTCAGGCACAGAGAAGAAACAAAAAGAACCATGTGTGACTCCTGCCACGGAGGTAGCATACCAACCATGCCTTTTCAGTCATTTATTTGCGAATTAAGTAAAAAAAAATGCATTCCAGAAATGTGTTGATTTTTTTTTTCTCCACCAAGCCTATAGGTATACTAAAATAGCAGTCAGAATATGGATCAAACATATATTTTAAATATCACCACAAAAATATATGGAAAGAATTTCCAGAGAAATACAAAGAAAGCAGGAACTTGGATAAGCATGCATCTATAATCCGGTCTTTTTTGTAATGAAAAATCTTAGATAGCCTTCTTTTTTTTTTTTAAATAAACCTATGGGGAGCGGTTGGTCTCTTAAACAATGACATCAGGTGGTGTTTTTTTTTTTTTTTTTTTTTTTTAAGAATAACCAAGGGGTGACCTATTCATTTGCCAGATTGGCTGATTCACAAAGGCAAGGGAGAAATTAAATTGGTCTTTTCAGTGTTATGACTCATCATTATGTCAGAATTCAGGGCTATGAGGTGATAGATCAATCCAATCCCCCCCTTGCTTTTTCTCGTAATTCCTGTCCATGTGATTCTTCCTCCCTAGATATCTCTAATGCCATGCAGTAAATCATCCATTAAACTGAATTGCTTAATAGAACAAGATAAAATTCCATTGTCTTGACTCTGAGCTTTAGAGATTTTTTTTAAGAGCTTGACCAGAATTTCCCCCAAGGCTGTGCTGTTCTGCCAGGATATTTCTGAGATATGAGGAGGAATCTGAAACCTGCCATGACAGAAGCACAAATGCTGCCCTTATACTCAATCACTTAAAAGAACAAAAGGTCGTTCTTACCGAAGACAATAAGTGGAAGCTCGTGCCAAACATTTGCCAGCCTATAGACAATGAACGGAGTTATGATCCCCCCAATATCACTCATGGAAGAGCAAACAAGAACTCCCAGATTCCTTTAAAAAAAGGAAAAAAAAAGCACAGGAAAAAAAAACACTTTATCTTTATCAGTAACATGTTTAAAAGATTCCTAAACAATATGATTATTATTATTTTTTTAATCAACCATATTTTTCAAGCCAGTTCCTTCATTTTGCCTGGAGAACCAATTAAGCTTTCTTTGGTAGCACCATTTCCCTTAGCTTTTGAGACCAAAGGAATTGAGAAAAACTTTCATGAGCTTGGTAGGATGGGATGGAAATGTCCATGCATCACAAGTTGACTTTGAATGTCAAAAGCTACTTGAGCAAAAATAACAGAATAGCAAGAGTTGGAAGGGAGCATGGGGATCTTCTATAGTTCAACCTCTTGCTCAAGCAGGAGGCCCTATACCTGTGATGGCAAACCTATGGCACGGGTGCCACAGGTGGCACGCAGAGCCATCTTGCTGGGCACACAAGCTGTCAGCCAACTTACCTCCAGCTGACCATGCACCATGGTCTTTGGGCGTCCGCTGTGCATGCGTGCAATTGCAGCAGGAAATCCCGCTGGTCTTCAGAGCTCTTCTGCACGTGCACACATGATTGCTCATGTGTGCATGAGTGCCTGCACAGAGTGCTTGTGCATTGCACATGCAAAATATGCATGCATGCATGTGCAGATGGTGCGGTTGTACCTGCAGTGCATGTGGAGGAGCCACACACAAGGACAGATGACACGCGCAAAGCACGTACTTTTCGGCACGGTAAGTAAAAGGTTTGCCACCACTGCCCTATACAATTTGAGACAATTGGCTCTTCAGTCTCTTCTTGAAAACCTCCAATGATGGAGCACCCACAATTTCTGGAGGTAAGTCGTTCCGCTGATTAATTGTTCTATCAAGAAATTCCTCCTTGGTTCAGCCCAATCCAACCTGGAAAGGTCCAATGAAGTTCATCCCAACCCAGGATAACTGAAGAGGATTCACTCACCTGAGGAAGGTTGGGTAGAGCTCTGCATTGACTAAGCAAATCATTTCATAGCACATTGTAATACCCAGCCTGCCCAAGCAAGCGGCAGTCATTTTTAGCCAATAGAGATCTGAAAAAAATATTGAACGATATTCTCAGCTGAATCTTGTCTTTTAACTTCTTGAGGGATTTTGTTTGTTTGTTTGTTTTATACTTTGTTTTATGAGTGGGGGATGCAAAAGTGGTAGAGGAGTTCGTACCTAATTAGGAATTCTACTTTATTCAGCAAGTAATAACTACTCAAATAGCATAGTAGGCATCAGGGAATAAAGGATTAAGGGATAATACATAGGCACAAAACCTCTAAATTGCATAGAAATAAGAAATAGGAATTCACCAAATAAATTAAAGAATCCAGAATCCATGCACAGCATTTATACATATGCCCATGCTTCAAGAGTCAAGTTTACCTACTAGCCATTGTGCAAAGCTCATGTGGGAGGAGGGGGAGACAATTTTGCATGCATATAACACAAAAGGATGGATTTCACTTCTGAAGCAGCTGTGATGAAGGGAGGATGGACAAAGACATGTCTGCTTATCTCTTTCCTGATTGGATCACTTCATTCGCAGAATTATCTCAAAATTTTATTTCCCCTTGTCCATAAGAGGGAGGGGCATGGTACAAGCTCTACACATTATATTTTGGTAGGGGAGGGGGAAAGGTGCAAAGAATAGCATCCAGGTGTCTTTGGACTGCTTTTCCCTTCATTTCTCATCACTTAGCCATGCTGGCTGGGACTCATATCAGAACAGAAGGCAATTGTTAACCCCTAGATTAGGGAGAAAAGGGGCACACACAAAGTATCACTACAACACTCACCTTCAGGGACTAAGGCAGTAATGAGACAGGCAATTCCTGTCATAAAATTTGCCACAGCCCAGGGAGAACGGCGGCCTATGCGGTCAACTGTGACTATGAGTATGATGGCAGCAGGGAATTCCACAAGAGCAGAATAAAAAAAGTCCAGGTAAATGTCACCTCCACCAATTCCTAGGTGCATGATGAGGCCCTGATACACTACAGCGCTGGTAAACCTAGGCAAAGAAGTGGAAGCTAGATGAAGCCAGGGTTGGTTATTATTATTATTAATTTTTTGCAAAGCGTTATTCACCCAGAAAGTCCTGTACTGTATTGCCTCATACCATTTTCTAAAGCTGGAAGACAGTTTGAAATGAAACTGACTATAATTTAATGCCAAAGAGCTTGAGAATTAATTGTATATAAAGTGTACCTGGCTATCTATTGGCATTAATGCCAGGACACATTGCATTATAAAAGCAGTTTTGCTTCACACCTCTTTAGACCTAATGTGCTTTCTTTTATTTTGGCTTAGCTTATTGTTGGGTGAACTTAAGCACTGTGATTTGTAAAGCACATTTTGTGACCTAAAACAGAGATATCCAACCTTGGCAACTTTAATACTTTTGGACTCCAACTCCCAAAATTGAGAGTGGCTGGCTGGCTGGGGAATTCTGGGAAGTTGAAGTTCACAAGTCCTAAAGTTGCCAAGGTTGGACATCCTTGGAATGTTAAATTTCCTAACTGAGATGAATCGCTGAACTGTAGCTAACCAAACAATGGCCTACTACAATGTGTAAATCCAGTCAAGTAACTAAAGAGCTCCTCTAAGTGCAAGTATTCTTCTCACAAATTGTGGATGCGAGAGAAAATGGATTGCTTTCGTGAAAGGAAGATTGAGCCAAGACATTCTGCTCAAGTAATAAAGGCTAACCTTTTCCATTCCACAATCAAAAGCTAAACAAGTAGCAGTTAATTAAATTAAATATTGTAAGCTGTTTAATTAAATTAAAGTTTAATTAAAAAAGAAACATTGTTGATTGATTCTACCCTTGATTTCAATGCTATTTTTTCCAGTCTCCTATTGCCATTCTTACTATTTCTGCAGCCTCCCCTTGAGCTAGTCAGTTACATGGAGATGTCTTTGGACCTTTTTTAAAAAACAATTTTTTCTTACCAAGTGTACATTAAGATTAATGTATGTTTCCTTATCTGTGGTGTTCTCACCAGGTCTATAAAGGAAGGGCTAGGCTTATCGCTTATTTCTTCCTCAGACTGAAGTTTCTAGGACCAAAACAAAAACAAAAACATTTTTCAATGTTGCAAGTAGTTGAAATAAAGGTATCAGGGATTCTGGTGAGAGGGCTTAGCTTTTTGATTTTTTAAAGTAAAAAAATACGCGGGAGACATAAAGAAAGGAAACGTGTCCTATTTTGTAACTCAAACATGTGTCTGTTCTCCATGTTCATTTCCTGACTGACAGCAATTGGAGTAAAGTCAAAGTTCCAACAAATGAGGTGACTTTCTCATCTTCTCCTCACTACAACAGCCCAATCTATCCAAAAATGCATTTCCTAAAAGCTGTTGGACCTTATGGGTGGATTTGTACTGATCTGAGTAGGAGAAATAAGAGACTTCTTATAAACCTAGGGAGGAAAATAATCTTGCATCAGCCTCCTTCTACAGTCATTTCCTTGTGCAAAAGTTTTACTTAACCAGGGTTGTCGTTGTTTTGCTCTTTCCATGCTGTTCATGGTGATGTCCACATAGAAGAAATTATGTTGGGATAATGTCTGCTTTGGAGTTACTAACATGTTGAGCTTCTTATTTATTTGCTATTATATTTATACTGCATTCTCCATTCAAGAAGTTCTAATTAATATATAGCTGTATCTACTCACAAGCAATAGTAGGGTGAATTGAGGCAACATGTCTGCAAAGAGTACTTTGAAAATTACAATTCTGTCCAGAATCCTGGCTTACCAAATGAGATGACAAATCCATATTTTGGAATATTATCTGCACAGCATACCACTCCTGGGATAGCTTTGCAGGGAGATAGATCTGATTACCTCCATGGATGGTGGCAGCTTCTTATGGTTCCCCTTGGCAATACGTTTAATAATTTTCAGGGCTTTGTCATTTTCGTGCTGGGATATCAACCATCTTGGGGATTCTGGAAGACACCTGTAAAGCAGTGTACAGTATCTGTGAAATACTGGTGATAACACAAAATCAGGATGACAGAAAACTTGGCTGAAACGTCACTTTGGAAACAAGATTCAGCTTCTCTGTAGCAAGTGTGAAGTATCTGGTACAACTTCCCTGTTACACAAATTCCCTTTTGAACTATCTGGTCCAAGTTCTCATAGTTCTCCAAGTTCATATGATGAATCTTGTGATGATAGAGAATATACAGGTAGTCCTCGACATCTATTTAATCTCTGTTCAAAGTGATGAAAAAAGTGATTTACAACTATCAGGGAGTTCCCATGATCATGTGATCAGAATTTGAACCCTTGGCAATCAACATGCATTTATAATAGTTGCAGTGTTGTAAGGTCACATGAGCACCATTTGTGTCCTTCCCAGCTGGCTTCCAACAAAGTCAATAGAGGAAGTTGGATTTATTTGATAATCAGGTTCATCATTTAACAACTACGGTGATTTGCTCATCAACCATAACAAAAAATGATGGTAAAAGTGGCCGTGATTCATGCAACATCTGTCTCACTTAACAATGGAATTTCTGGGCCCAATTAGGGTTATAAGCGTTCCCACAGGGCGGGCCTCCTTGGAGTACCACCGTCAGGTCGATACCGTCGCCTGACGGCTCCAAGGGTTCGGGCCTTCTCTGTGGCTGCGCCTTCCCTCTGGAACGAACTCCCCCCTGAGATTCGGA
>JAEANM010015413.1:0-13632 GCA_017656035.1 Myanophis thanlyinensis
GGTCGTGAATGGCTGCGTAAGCATTTCACTGCATATTGTATCATGTATGATTGTGCATGTGACAAATAAAATTTGAAATTGAAATTGAAATTCTGTGGCACTCAGGAACATTAATTTTTGTCACCTTTATATCCTCTTTTAATATGTCCCATTACCCATTAATTCTTTTGGGCAATTCAGCTATCTTCTAATACTTTTTCAAATAGAATTAATACTTTTTCTTTCTGCAGGCATTCTGCTTTTACCCCAGTTCCTCCCCTTTCGTCTATGTTCATTTCCCCATAAGATTCACTTGCAATCCTACATTCAAAACCTCTCATTGCCCTTTTCTTCCTGACTAATTTTCAGTCTTTGATCATAAACTGTCACATCAAGTCATAGGCTTTTAAATTTATGTTCATTTTTTGCATGTGTATGTATTAATAGACTTATCCTTAGCTCATGTATTTGAAACAAGCAGCCCTTTTTCTAAAGCCATACTTAAGCTAAGAGTCACCATTTTGCATTCATCCTTGGCTCTTTGAAAGGCCCGGTGACTATTTCTGTACTTGCCCCTCTCATTCCCACACATCCATTCATACTACCAGGCAGAATATTTTTTCTCTTGAATTGTGCTCATTCAGAATCCGGCACAAGTTTTCCCAGACTGATCCTTTCATATTCACCATTTATAACTGTAGCATGCAACATCAACAACCATAGATTCCTGCATTCATATACACCATTAATGATCTAGAAGAGATAAAACTAATTTATGCTAACATAATTTTTAGCGTTTTCATTCCTAATGAAATCTACATTTTCCCTCTGTGTATTTATTCATCTCCACTCCACAAAATATTGTAAGCTGCCCAGAGTTACCCTGTGGTAAGATGGGAGGCCAATAGATTTCATAAATAAAATCAGAACAGTTTCTTTTAGAGCTATTGTATTTCCCCCTGCATTGAATAGGCACAAAGCAATATTTCTTTACAGGACCTGGTTTCTAAATTCCCCTCTGACCTAGCTCTTCTCCTCTGAGCATGCTCTAGTTTGTCAATGTTTATTTTAAAATGTGAGTATAGAACAAGTTGAACTCCTCCAGCTGTACAGAACAGAGATCTGAACTCCATGTATCTGTTAATGTGGTCTAAGATTGCATTTGTTCTCAGGGCTTGTTACTATCATTTCTCATTTGTTTCTCCCTGTATTTTCCTTTGTCTCTCATGCTTGCCCTACGCAACATGCAGATGATTCCACCGAGAAAGGAAACATACCTTCAATCACATTTTGCTACCGTATACTGCAAGTATCAAGATAAATTGAAACCCAAGCAAAGGATGGAAAAAAACAACAACAAATTGTGCATTTTAAAACATGGAGAGGCAGACAAAATGCTCTGTAAACCTTAAACAGGAATACAGTACTTAGGGCTGAGCAAAGCCAAGGCAACAAAACTTCAGGAAATTCCTCACTTGAAAAATGCATGTTCAAAATTTGTTGTAGCCATAGAGATACAGCACACAAATTGGCTGCTACCCAGAATATTTAATCTAATAGATCTTGTGGTTCTGTGTTTAGGGGAGTAATTATTCCAGGTTCATGGACATCAGTTTTCAGTCTAGACAGAAGCCTTCTTGTCTGCAAGAAAGTAGTATTGACTTAGGGTCTTTGACCTCTAGGGGACTTGTCGTCTTCTATCAAAGAAAGGGTTTGTTTAATCCAGGATTTTGTGTCTGGAAAAAACTGGTTTTGTCATTTCAAGGAAATGAGAAGGGCAGAGGGAGAGATGACCCAGAGTTCCATTCACAGATCCTTGAAGGAAAATTACTTGATAGCTTTACACATCCTCTTTCACGGCTACCATTCTGATGCTTTTGGAAATGGCTTAAACAAAGGGAAAGCACCCTAAAGACTGCACTTTAAAAATGCAGCAGGGATTAATCTGAGCCCTTCTGAATCATGGAGAGATGTCTGGTATTTCTCCCTTACCGCCATTTCCCAGTAAAGTAGGCCACACAAAGGAGCTAGGATGTCTTTCTCTTTTCACTTTGGCTGGGGATTAGTACATCAGTCAGATACAAAGCTCTTGGGCTGCTATCTCTTGCCTAGATGTGATTCTGTGACCTGTGCTGGTTTAAAAAATGTTACCTGCCTCATGGTTGTTGGAGAAAGGATGCTAGCAATTTGATATCTTTCCTTTTCAGTGTGGTAAAGGAATGTTTGCTGCTTCAGAATAGCTTTGGTGTCTGCCTCCCAAAGATAGCCCAACTCTTTACAATGTGTCTCCCCTCATTGCCATTCCAATCCCTGGCAACAATATGCAATCATAGCAAAGTACCTGAATGTAAAATTACTGGCACATTAGCTTTTCATCATCACAGCTGGTGATAGGTTTTTAACAGAAGAAAGGTGGCTTTGTAGCTACTTCCTTATAATGCTGCCTTATAACACTCAGATACTTTAGCAAATGGGCAGAGAAATGTGTCAAGCTTCTAGTAACAGCCTGGGTTGGAGACAGTTAAGTCCAATAATAAATTTCTCAGAGATCTAGTTAATAACATGTATTTAAAAGGAGGTTAAAAGAACAATATATGAAGTTCAGCACATAGCATACTTTCAAATAAGAAATATTTATATTGGCAAATAGAGCAGGAAGGTTATGGCTTTTTTCAAACTCTTTTTTATATACACAGGTGATAGGATACACAGTGGGATAGACTACACATACTGACTGTGTCTACTAGACTTTTTATCTATCTAACAACCAGCTCTCACAAAACATGTGCAGTATGTTTTTAAAAGGGAAGAAGAGTAAATTAATTTTATTCCCATTTGCATGAAACCAGGGATGAGGAAATTGTTATTGTTGCAAGACTTGTTGTAAGTCAGGGCAAAAAGTGATCGGATAACTGTTTTGCATTGTCAGTTGGAGGGAGAGCACTGATTGGCTCATGTTTTCCCTGCAGTTGGAAGCTTGTAGCAGTAATGACTAGGTCACCCCTTTCAAAACATTTTAGAAGATTTACAGATCCAAACCCAAGAGTTGCATTAAACCACAGTTTCTCAAACTTGACAAGTTTAAGATGTGTGGACGTCAATTCCCCGAATTTTAGAAGTTGAAGTCTTCACATCTTAAGGTTGCCAAGTTTGAGAAACATCACACTAAACTTTATTTTTTGATATGATATAAGAGAAAAACAGAAGCACAGGTAGTCCTTGACATAGGACCGGTCACTTAGCAACCATTCAAAATTACAACAGAGCTCCCTGGGGATATTTATGAACAGTTCAAAATTCTGACAGTTTCCCAGCAAGTCACATGACCACACTTTGAGTACATTTATGGCCATTTGCAATGTCACACAGCCATGTGACTGCATTTTATGATGGTTTTGTTGAAAACCATTATTTAACTTCTGGTTTTCAGCAGAAGCAACTGACAGCAAATCATTGGCTTGTTTAATGACCATTGCATTTGCTTAACAAATGCCAAAAAAAGGTTGTAAAATTGGGCCAGTCACATGGTTGACCAAATTTATGACCATCATGACTTACAGCTGTGATGAGTAACTCCATTATGGTTGTAACTCAAGGACTACCTGCAACCATATTTGTGTTGAATTTTATTAAAATTAATCAACTTTGTTTTTATCTTGCCCTAATTACCTTGTAGTCCTAGACCACTCACTTTTGAATGGCAGCCCTTCCAAGACCAAATGCAGTCGTCAGCATACAAATTGCACATGTCTTCTCTAATATTGTTGTGAAATGAAAGCATTAGGCTGAGTTCTTTCAAAGAGAAATAAACTATGAATAAATACACACAACTTAACAAATTGGCCAAGTTGTGCAAACATTGCTTAATCACATTTTTCTCCATCTACCTGGCCAGCCTTTCTCTTCAAAGAGAACCAGACAGACGCATAAGATTATAAAAGAATTCTCTGACGGGCAATGAAAGAACAATCCATTTTTATTTTTTTATTTTTAAGTGTGCTTTAGGGCTTTTATCAGCAAAGCCTTACGTCCATTAGAAAACAAATTAAGTAATTCTACAGGCAGCAAAGTGCAATTTCCATGCCAGAATTAATACTGACTCTGATGTTTAAGGTTCCTTCCCTCATCATCTTACACTAAGGATGACAGCTACTTTTAGTTCCTTGAGGGTGGAGGTTGGGGGGAGGATTAATCAACACCAGTGCTTTGTGGAGGTCCTGTAATAGAAGTTACAAATCAGGGTGGCCGGGAAGGAGCCTGTGAAATGACAAATGTGAGTTGAAGTCCTTGATTCAGGAGATAGAATTGGGGCAACTGGATGTAATGTCTTTTATGAGCCCTGGGGAGCAACGGGGGACATCCATCCTCAGGCTGGGCTAAGCAGGGAATTCAAGTGTATTGAGATGAGTGCAAACAATTTTGAAATCCAAACTATAGGCAGAAAGCTGTGAAAGCAGGGACCCATTTCCTGACCAGAAGGCAAGGCTGTTTTGATGTAATTAATGGGGATGTTTTAATTGGATCTGTGTAAAGATTTGATTCAGTGATTTCCCAATTGAAATAACGTTCCAAATTGAATTGTCGTATCAAACTGTCTGCCTCCAAATCCACTTGGTGTGATTTGAATCAATTGGATGATTTGATAGAATTTGGGAAGACATGGGTAACAATGTAGGAGCTCTTCCTCCCATGTGGGCTGGTTAGATGGTGTGATGAGATCTCTGACAGTATATATCCAGTTGGCCAGTGAATTTTATCACCTCTTTCAAATAAATGATTATCAGGCTCTTTGGCAGGAAGATGTGCCTTGACTTCTATTTATTTCTGCTTTGTGTTTTTTTTTCTTTGTTTTCAGTTCAAATTCACTTGCTCAGGTAACAGCATTTTTTTGAGCAGGACCAAGAAAAAGGACCTGTCCACATACTTTTATTTTGCTTCATCATGTTCAGCAGTTTGTTCTTCTATGTGTTTCTCTCTTTACTCCAAATCCATATATTATTAATCCTTTTGTTGGTATGATCCTAGTGCCCTATTGGTCTCAGGATGTCTGTGTAAGCTGCCTCAGTTCTTTTTTCTTTCCTTTTTATTCCCTTTTATGTTTTTCTCTATCCCTTCCAAATTGAACCCCTCCTCCCCAAATTCTGGTATTATCTGCTACTTTTTTCTGCTTTGACTTTTATGCAAGAGAATCTGAGAATGAGATTAGATGGTTGTTCAGCATGCATGAACTTTGGACAGTATACTAAACTTATTATTATAAAATTGTGACAGGGCAGATTCATATAGGGAGGAACAAAACTGGTGATGATAGGCAGATAAATGCCACCCAAGCTGAGTTGCTCTATTGTATTTGTCAGTATAGATAAATTCATAAACTGGACTAAGCATAGTAACAAGGCCAGCCAATGGGAGCTGATTGGTGACTCAGACAAATAGGAACCTGGATACGGCTTAGTTCTGTAACTCTGAAACGGAAACCAAGTCTGTGCTGAGCTCTGAACTGAAACAAACTCAAAACTGTTCTCTTCTCTCTGCCTGTGTTTGCTTGTACTTGTGAAAAACCTGATTTTGGTATTGTATATTTACTTCATGTTGTATTATATATAAAGAGAAGTTTCTTATATATAATGGAATCCTGCTGAATCAGTTACTTGTGTGTGCTTTCTAGATGTGATTGCTGCTGCAAACTCTGACCATATTCCTTCTTGTGAAAGATGTATTGGGGCAAATATAGAGGAGATAACCAGCCTAGCAATTTGTCCATTCTCCTGCAAGGTTCAGAAGAATCAAGGAGCTTTCTCTACAGAAGGACAATTTGGACTTATGGATCCCTTTATCAAAACTCAGTCATCTTGTCACCTCTTCCCCTTTGGGCTCCATCAGCAGGCAACAGTATCATTCATTTTCCTTAGTGTATAGCTTACAATGAGATTGAAGGTATGGAGAAGGAGACAGGAACCTCAATGCATTAAATCACTCTGAGTAAGCTGAAAATGATTCAGATTCTGGGGAATCTGTAATCACCGCATGCATAGGATCAACCAAGTCAAAATTGTGAGGCATTTGGCAACCAGATAATCGCTTTCACATTTAAGGAGACAGTCATAGGCAGGAAGCAATGTGAGAAAGGCAAAGAAAATGCTTTCTACTGAAATAAACTTTTCATCTGTTTAAGTCAGCATTATCTACACCGATTGACAAAATCTCTGCAGGGATTCAGAAATGATTATTTCTACTTCTATCTGGAGATAAGAGGGCTTAAGCAAAGATCCTTTTGTGCATATAAGAGCATTCTTTCTAGCATGGGGGCATAATAATGTAATATTGCTACTGGCGTAATTTGATTTGTTTGATAATATTCAATTTATTTGATTATTTACACTAAAAAAAGACCAAGAGCCTCATCTCTTATTCCTGAGCAAACTAGTAAGATGAAGCAAACTGCTTTGCAGAACAGGAGAGCTGTTTCAGGCAAAGCTAGAAGTTCTCCAAGACACAAGGGGCGACTCAGAAGATGCAGGAGATATTGATATTATATAACCATCCCTTCAGTCTGGTGGAACATAAATGGTTTTGTTGTCTAATGGAGCCAATTTCTCCAGAATATACCATATGCCTTCACATATACAGAACTTAGTTATACAATATATAAACTTCTAGTTTACTTCTCCTTCTGGAATATAAATGAAGGCTGACATTATGCTTGACCCAGACATGTATTCAATATATTTTAATATATTCTTGTTAGGGGGTTAAAACTTTTTTTAAAAAAATTGGACTTCCCATTGGGCTAAGTTAAATCTTAGCATACTGAGTGACAGGGCAGAAGGCTAACATGAATGAAATCTTTACAAATGTGTGAGTGTGTGCCTTTGTGATTAACGTGCAGGCCTATTAATGGATATTATTTACAAATAAACTGCTAAAGTTTTATTCCATAATTGCATAACAAAATCATGTCTCTCTAAAAGTGAAGCAGGCAGGCTAACATTGCCCCAGGTTTCATTTATTTTCTCAGTTGTCAATCTCTTTAATCTGACAACAAAATTTAACTTCTTTCTTTTGTATGAAAATGGAATATTATATTTTCTGTATTGTTCTGCTAAGACATTCAGCTCCCGGCTCAATGAATGTGGGTTTAAGGCTAATTAGCCCAGTATATGGTCTTTGCTTCGGGAAGTTTTTAATCTATCAGTTGTGAATAAATGAATTACCTATAGACCAGCTATCATCTATAAGTGCTGGCCCAAAAATTTCTTTTAAGTTTAGAGGGATATAAATTATATATGTTACTTTCTTTGTGTCAGCTTGATTCTTTCTGGCCTGCTTCAGCCAGTCAGTTTCATCTATAGCTCACACTTATCTGCCTTGTTTTGCTACTCAATCTTTACATATTCCCAGTAACAAGACAAGCTTTCTGGTCTTTTGACCACAAGAGCCCAGTATATGCATGCATACATTGAGAGCCAGCTTGGTCTAGTGGTTAATGCGTCAGGCTAGGAAACAGGAGAGATAGTGAGTTCTAATCCCGCCTTAGCCATTAAAACCAACTGGGTGATTTTGGGCCAGTCACTCTCTCTCAGCCCAACTCACCTGACAAGGTTGTTGTAGGGAAAGTAGGATGAGGTAGAGGAAGAAATATTAGATATGTTCTTTATTTTAAGTTGTTATAAAAAATAAGGTGGGATATAAACTAAATAAATAAATCATGTTTTTCTCCACCACTGCTTGCCCAAGCCTTCTAGCTTTTGTTTATTCTTCACTTTGTTTAGTCTTTTAACTCTTGTTCATTATGCCAGCTTGTCTCTTCTGCTACCACATGCTTGCCAATTCCATCACCTGGCACCATTTTGTGATACCAATTATGCCAGGCCCTGACTTTTGCCAGTTCTGCTGCCTATCACTGCCTTCCTGACCACATGCTTTCCTGTTCCACCGGATACAGTCTTTCAACTGATTGATTGGCACTTTCTCTGTCAGCTCCATGGCCTGCCTACCCACCTGCTCTGCCTGGCACAATCTCTCAACTCTGAATGAATGACACTTTTGGTCTCTGCATTGGATTGAATGGAATCCATTGGAAACCTTGCCAGCAAGCATCTCTAACATACAGATATATAAAATAAGGTTAATGAGGCATCCTCCAAATTACTAGCATATAATATAATCAATCATCATAACCTGAAATGTTTATATTAAAATAATATTTCTCAATGGTTACCTTTTGGGCAAATGGCTTTTGGGTTCATTTAGAAAAAAATGTAATTTGTAGCTAACAAAGCAAGTGGCCCTAGAAACAAAGAATGGAATAATATTTGATTGTATTTTATGATTATGGTCATGATTTATCACTTGTTGCCTTCATGTACACTGAGAGCTTATGTACTGGAGACAAATTCCTTGTATGTCTAATCACACTTGGCTAATAAAAAGAACAGAATTCTATTTGTTGTTGGTTTCTTTGTTTGCTAGCCACCCAGAATCATTTGTATGGGAAAAGCAGCTTTAGTATATAAATCAATCAAACAAAGAAAGAAACAAAAATTAAGGCTACAACAACTTGCTGCTTGTCCAAGCCAAAGCTATACCAACCTATCTGGCATTCCCACAAAACCTAAGGTTTATAGGGTTTAAAAGTAAGTCACACTACAAGAGGAACTCAGAGGAGATTCTTCAGTGTTAAGCCAAGCTTGGCAACCTGGAAAAATATGGAAAGAAAAGTAACTATTTTTGAAATGTACAAGAGTGTGGGGTGTTGTATTGAATTAAGATACTTTTTTCAGTATAATTTCAGTACGATTTCTATATAGGTTATTTTGTGCTATACAGTTCTAAGGCCATCTAGGGTCATTTACTGGACATCTGGATTTTTGCAGCCCAGATATGTGAGTGTAATTCCAAATATCTCTGCAGAGAGAGAAAGAGGAAAGGAGAGGGAGGGAGGGGGAGAGCGAGAGAGCGAGAGAGATATCAAAATTTAACATACTAAAACCCTGAAGGTATCCAGCTGTAACATGGCTGAGTTAATGTCCACTAAAAGGTCTACCACCCCTGCTATTTTCATCACATATTGAGAAAGCAGCTGCGGGTGTTTTAACATTTCCCATCATAGCCTATGATTGATTTTTGTTTCTTTTCCAGTAAAAACATAAACCTTCAGGTAACACATTTTGTCTCTCAATCTCGAAGTGCAAAACTGCATTGCATCATGATACCTCTGAATCTCAAACCTGCTGTCTAAATCAGATGACAAGTGATTTGCACTTAGTTTTAATGTGGTTGAAGTAAACTATAAACAAGCAATTAGCAGCTATGACCCTAATGTTCAATTGTAGTTAAAAAGGCACAAAAGATATTTGAGTTACTCAGTTGACTTGTGCATATGCACTTTTATAATCTCTTTTTAAATCCTTTTGAATTTGCAATCAAGAACCTATCATCTTCACCTGTCTTCTTTGCTTGCGTATAATACATACCAAGCCCAATTCAATAATTGTTGAACGCTGATGGTATGTTATCTGACAAAAGCAATTATTCTAATTTTTGCCTGCATGTTTTCAGTATGGAGAGAGGAATCCTGTTTCCAAACCCCCAAATGTTTATCCATCTTATCTGGGGTACGATGCTACTGAATATGGAAACATGGATCACATAATTTGAAACAGATTTTGAAAAATTCAAGAAGGTAAAAATATTGCTAATGAAAGTAAATTCAAGTGATGCATCAGTGCATTCTTCATTCTTTTTGCAAATTTGGAGATTGCCATTGTCATGATACACTTCTCTGTGGATCCTGCATTTATTACCATCATTCTGAGTTCAACCTGGTTTGAAGTCCCATATGGAAAGTGTTCCATAACAAAATTCATTTGTGATCCCCTCTTAGCAAGAGGTGAAACAATGGCAGACAATTGTGGCCCATATCTTACTGTATGGAAGACCCTCTCCCTTAAAATCAATCCTGATGGTCTTCCACAAGTTCATAAAAACTGGATTGCATTTGGGTGGATTCAACCCATACATTTTTTTTATTACAGAAATATAGTCTTTGTTGGGCTTAAACTTAATTTTTTCCTTTGTGAATGATCAGGTGCCCATATAAATTCTGATGCTAAATAGATAAGTAGAAAGAGAAAATTAATATCAATATGTCACGGGGCTGTTGTGAGAGGCAAGGTACAAGTTTGCTCTTCTGCACCTCACAGTTTAGGAGGCAGTAGGACATCCTTAGAAGCAACAGCAGAAAGATACTAGAATAACTAGTGAAGAAACTCAGATGCTGGTCAGCCTTGCAGAATATTTTTATACCACCATCCTGACTCTGGAAGATGCCATCTTTCCATAGACTTTTCATCAAATTTATGTATTCAATGGGTTATAGGGCCACCCAACTCAACAGTTTGACACTGAGAAGCTCACAACAACAACAACAAAAACTCAATGAATCTAAAGAACAACATAAACATTAACACCTTACCCACCATATAATAAGGGTATGACAACCCAAATCAAAACCAAAACAAACAGATAATGAGACAAACAGACTCTTCCTATAAAATGAAATTGTTTGCTTCTATCTAATTCACTTTATCTATATTCACAAGCCACAAAGAAAAGATTTGCACAAATGTGGGATCACGGAAATATTTTTGTGGCTTCATAACCACTGTGACAAATTTCCTTGGTTCAATCTTCTCAGGGCTCCAATCCAGGTCCCTATAATGGGAGTTTCTTCAACCAGATTACCTTCAGTGATCCCCTGTCAGCAACAATAATTTATGTTACTTCCCATTTCCCTATTGTCCCTGAGAACTTATTCCGACCATTTGTTTTTGTTAAAGTGTTTTGGTTTTGGGTGGGCTTTAAATGAAATCTGATTATCCGTTCCTGCATATTTTTCTCATTCTCTGAACTGTAGCACTTTGAATTTGATTTAATCTCCAGACCAGAACTCAGATGATTGTTGTACTCAGATATTTAAACAATCCTCATTATTAATGATAGCCATTCCCATGCTTCTTAAACATAATACAATACAATATTCAATAAAATGTTTTAGGGATCTATCTATATTGGCTGAAAACATAACAGTAATAATTATCTAGATTTGTATGCAAGGTTGTGTACATATCCCACAGATAATACCTTTTAAGGTGACTGAGATTGATAATCTTATAGAATGTATGGAAAAAAAATAACCCGATAGTCACACAAATACTTAGCCTAAAAAACCAGAAAGAAAGAAAATTATCACAGGAATATAGATGAATGTTAGAAGCCAGTTTTATGTTATTACATAATAGTGTTATCATTGAGCTAGGTAGCCTGATATTATTGATTGGTCATCATTGACTCATAAAAGATCATAGTCAAAATTTTCTTGATATCCATTTTAAAGTGGCAGGAATGAAAGTTAGATTTTTGTATGTATTCAGTCAAATCTCCATACTATATTTCTAGTGGAAACTTGGAAGTCTGTTCTTTAGCAGATGCCAGAATGATTCAGCTGCACAGAATTCCACACTGGAAAATTCTTAATAATATGACAATCAGTTTTAACACTGCTACCAAAGCATAGATGAATCCTCTGTCATCTTTGAAAGCCATATTATTCATAGAAACTTCTGTGCTGCAATTGTTGGTGCCTGGGAATTTGGGAGGGGTAATCTCTTAGAGAATAGTTGGTAGTCTAAACAACATTCTTGGAGAGTGCCAAGGCTAAGTCCACCAGTACCTGGGAGGGTTGACTGAAGAAGGGATTTATCTTTTAGCTATGTTGGATTGGACAATATGATGGTGTGATGCTGGATTTAGCTATGCTTGGTTGGACAATATGATGGTGTGATGGGTGTAAGGGTATAAGACTGTAAAATGCATTTGGGTAATGGGAAAATCTGGAGGTTCAGATTTGGGTTTTCCTAGATGTGCCAGTATGACTTCTTCAATAAATTCTTACTTGGAAGGACTATGTCTTTGAGTTCTGAATAGATATGAGGAGTTTAGCTGGAACCCTGACACCCTCTCTTGACTACAGACTAATCTGTTTGCCAATGTTACTAGCAGTGCCCATCATAATGATAGTGCATGGATGCACATTTACATGTTCGCATCTCTACACCTGACAGCAATGTATGCATTTGTGTGATGATATTCCATTTGTTGTAATTTGCCTTTTCTTGGCCTCCTGCAGGTGCCCATGGTGATTTTCCTGCCCCATTCTTTAAAATGTCATCTATTTGGAAGAGCTTTTGAATGCACACCATACATGGCAGAAGATATTGACTAACATGTGATATCAAAATGTGGATGGGGCACATTTTAGGCATATTCTATCTGAACAGTAAAAATCCAGACAACCAGAAAATGGCAGCAAAAAAAATTTTTTTGCTGCCATTTTTGTGGTCTTGTGGTCTTCCAAACTCTTGCAGTCCATGTATTATATGCCTGGATAATTTAAAATCTCATTAGTTGAGTCTTTCTAAAGGTTCTCCAGTAAAAATTAATTATGGTAGGCTGCCACCAGTCAGGCTGAACCAACATTTCCTTTCTATTTAGCTGTGAGTTTTTAATTCCTTTGCCAAGGATTTTTTCCTTTTAGCCTGGCTCTAAGAAAGATAGAAAGGACAGTGCTTTATATCTGCCTGCTCAAGGCTCAGAAATACAAAATTTAATAAAGTTTATGCCAGTTGTGAAACAGAAGAGACAGCTGTGCAACTGTGCAATCATGCATATAGGAAATATTTTAATGAATTTTTTCTTTTTTAAGAAAATAAATAAAGCCGAGTATGGGAAGAAAAAAAATGATGCAAAAAATGCATGTTCAAGTCACTTTGTTCTTCCCTGTTTTAAAGGACCCATCAACTATGAAGGCTACTATTGCCACTACTGTAATGAAATGAAAAATGTTAAACTTTTGGTGGTGGAGATTGGTGGGTGAGGATATTGTTTCTTGCTTTGTCCAGTTAAACCAAGTGCTTCATTTCTGATGTACTGGGGGAAGTCCCAACTCAGAATTATTTATTTATTCATTTTATTTATGAAATGATCAGACCAGACTACAGCAGCAACAATACTGCTTGTTATAGATCAATAGAATAAGCAAAATCTTAACCATCCTAAAATGTTCTAAAACATTGTAACAAATTATAAAGAACAATGAAGAAATTGTAATTCCAGTCATAAAATGGTAAGGATGGCAATATTACCCATAATTGTTACTTGGAAAAGCTTGATTAAAAAAATAAAATGTTAATGACTTATTAAAATACCCAAAAGAAGAACCAGGTCAGGCATCAAATGGGAGGAAATTCCATCAAAATAGTACCACCTCCAAGAGATCTTTTCTCTGAGTCATTTCTGAACCATCCCCATTTTGGATCAGCCCTTGCATTAAATTCTTAAATGACAACTGGAAATCCTGGCTCACAAAATACAGGGGAAATGATTTCTTCAAACAATAAGTTTGTTATTCATTTCTAAATAACCATTTAGAAATGAAGATATCAAGATAAGCACCTTGACTTTAATCCAGAAAATTGTGAAAGCCAGTGCAGCATTGCCAAAGCTGGCAATATATATTGGTTGGGAAAGAGCTAAGAGAAACCTGGCATTGGCATTCTGGACCTGAGGTTATTTATTTATTTATTTATTTAT
>JAEANM010015414.1:0-13632 GCA_017656035.1 Myanophis thanlyinensis
CCAACAAAAATATTTCCGGTTTGAAGTCTATGTGTTGCTTTATCATCTTCTCCAACCATGTGTGGATTTTAGTCCAGTATCTTCAAGCCTTGAAGATTTATATCTGCATCACACTTTGTAAAGGGCTCTTTTTGTTTGAAGTTAATCTTGTTGCTTTTGAATCTAATAAGCAGTTCTCTACTGAAGCAAGCCTGTTGAAATAGCTAGCAGGCTTGTAAATAGCAATCTCATATTTGTAATGATTTTATGGGTCAGAGAAAATGTTGACTGATTTATATTAATTAGTAACCTACCTTATGACTTTACTCAGTGATTTGGGAGAGCAGTTGTCTTGGCTGGAATATTTTAGTGCTGCATTTATCAAGCAGGCAGATTTTAATTGTTTCATTTTACTACTAATTATGATAATGATCATTCTTTTTTAGCTTATTTGGAAGCTAGATCTATTGGCTGATATCATTTAACACAGAAGTGCAAAATGTAAGGCTGCAAGGTCACATGTTGCCCTCCACCCTCACATTACATTTTTTTTTAAAATTGAAGGGTAGGGGACAATTATTAAGCATGTATAGCTAGTCATATTAACTCTGTTTAATTGCAAATGAGACCAAATTGAGTTTTGATTTTTCCCTCTCCCTGGCTCTAGTTGCAGCTTCCCCGTATGCCACAGGCCAAGTTTAACCATTAACAAGGGAGAAATTGCACATTCTGACTTCTATTAACTCATCTGCAAGAGGGGCAGGAAATTTGTGAATGTTGCTATTGTATGTGTTGGAGGTTCACAACCTTTCTTATCTTAAGTTCCACAACACTATATTAAAGAATTGGGGTCCCAATATACTAGAAACAAAATCCTACTTGTTCCAAGGATTTTAATATTAAAGTATTGTACCTCATTTATAATGAAGACATAAACTTTCAGTGATTGATTTTTATATAGAACAGAACAGAACAGAATAGCATAGAATAGCAGAGTTGGAAGGGACCTTGGAGGTCTTCTAGTCCAACCTCCTGCTTAAGCAGGAAACTCTACACAACTTTAGAAAAATGGTTATCCAATCTCTTCTTAAAAACTTCCACTGTTGGAGCATTCACAACTTCTGGAGGCAAGTTGTTCCACTGATTAATTGTTCTAACTGTCAGGAAATTTCTTCTTAATTCTAAGTTGCTTCTCTCCTTGATTAGTTTCTTCCCATTGCTTCTTGTTTTACCCTGATGAGCTTTGCAGAATAGTTTGACTCCCTCTTCTTTGTGGCAGCCCCTGAGATACTGGAACACTGCTATTATGTCACCCCTAGTCCTTCTTTTAATCAAACTAGACATATCCAGTTCCAGCAACCATTCTTTATATGTTTTAGCCGCCAGTCTCCTAATTATCTTTGTTGCACTTCTCTGCACTCTTTCTAGAGTCTCAACATGTTTTTTACATCATGGCGACCAAAACTGCAGTATTCCAAGTGTGGCCTTACCAAGGCAATTTAAAATACATAGTTAGATAGAATTCTTTATTGGCCAAGTGTGATTGGACACACAAGGAATTTGTCTTTAGTGCATATGCTCTCAGTGTATTACTTCTCCTACAGATCATTACTTCTCTTTGAAAGATTTCAGTCCAAATTTCTGAAAACTAGCTTTCAACTACCTCCCTGTGTTTTGAGCACAGACCTTTGCTGTGAAGTTGGCCTTCTCAAAATTGAAATGTCAGCCTGGATTCACATCTTCTCCCATTGGCTTAACATCCTTTTCTTTCCAGTTGGTCTGACCTCTCCAATGATGACTGACAGCTTCCAGTGGTCATGGAGCCAGGCAATACAATCTGAACTGTAACTCTATGGCTATTCATAGCCAACCGTAACCTTGATGAGCTACAAACATGCTCTAACTAATCTCAGATAGTGGGCCACTGATTTAGAGCTGCAAGTTGACTTCTCAGCTCTTCCCAGAAATACCTTCTTGAGCTAGTCTGCACAATCTCTCCAACCAGCCAGACATCTGTTACATAATGATCCCAAAATTCAGAAGCACCCTTTCTTTAGCCAGATTCAGTGCCCTTCCAACAGCTGTTACCAAAGGAAGATACAAAAAAATCCCCTCCGAAAAAGACTATGCCCATGCAATGGAACATGTTATGCTCTATTGGCCCTTATACAGAAGCATAACAGGGGTTATTATTTCTACTTTTTATTAAATATCCTGGTCATTCCAATTTGTTTTATCTTAAAATGCTATTATCAGATCAATCTAACTTCATCTTTCTGTAGTACTGCTCAGTAGTCTGCACTCTACACAATAGCGTTAACTATAACACTTCTTAGATATTTTAGGTAAAAATTTATTGGTCACCCATCTTACCATAGGGTAACTCTTGGGTGGCTTACAGTTACACATTGAGTTAAAACATAAAAAAGTTAATTAAAATGTAATTAGTGTTTCTACCTGATTATTGGAAATAAATATATTGAAGAACTTTCTGATCTTCAAGAATGTCAGTATTAAGTGAATTTCCAAGTTGCAAATACTTTGCTACAGCAGGCTTCTCTACTGGAACTGAACAAGATAGCTTTCTGTCTCCTTCCATATAAAAAACAACAACAGGAGTGACTGTTAATTCTGTTTCTGTACTGATGAAGGGACACATTTTTCCACTTCTCCTGAAAGCAGAGGCCTAATGTGCAGAGGAGGGAAGTTGTAAGTTATGTTTGGCACAGCTCACTCCAACATTAGTTTGATGTGTTCAAAGTGGACTGCTTTACCATATGTAATGGTAGAGCTGATTCTGGGCATGAGATATGCAAATAATTACTTACAAGTAACTGAATTGTTGGCAGGAAAAATTAATGTAGTAACACACTTTCTAAAATTGGTATATAATATGTTGGTATTTATTTCCTATCAGCTCTTTCTGTAGCTTCTACAGTTTTGAGAAAATAAAGCCATTAAATTCATTTCTGCAAAATTTCCCTTTCATTTCCATGGTTAATCTGAGGGAACCATCACAAATATTCAAACAGCAAACAAAGCATCAGCTAATAAATGTATAATTGTTGGAAACAGATTGCTGGATTGTCACTCTGTACTGAATAACCTAATGGACTTGTTGCAGGGAGCATCTTCAGGAGGCCTCCAGCTTTTGGCCCTCTTAATTATATATTTTACTTTAAATATTTTAATTAAAAAAAACACACCCCAAAGCTAGTAGGCTTTAAAGCAAAGCAGCTTTGCCAAGCACCATATTAGATTATCATCTGAGCCCCAGAGCAGATACCACAGAACAAAAAATGTCCATTGGGGAGGGGGATACCTATGCACCAGGGGTGGAATCCAACTGGTTTTGCTACCGTTTCGGTGCACATGGACATGCGCCAGCCACGCTGCCTCTAAACTACTTATTTTTGCTTCCCAGAGGCAGCTGGAGGTGATTTTTTGCCTCCCAGATGTGATTGGGAAGGCTGTGGAGGTGCACAGAACAGCTTCAGATGAGTAAAAATGAAAAAAAAAAACCTGAAGGGGATAAAGGTGCAGGGGCAGGGCACAAACGTCAGAGAGGGGAGGGCGTGGCCAAACGCCATCATCACTACTAGATCGGCAGAACAGATGCGACCAGGCTGCATTTCACCAGTTATGCACCCATATTTATCGTTGAGTTTTGTTGTGGATGCTGTTGTCTAGAGGGGTTGTTAGAAAATTTTTAAAAGCAAATGGCTGCACCATTGTTTCATTTAGAAACAATACCACAAAAGGGTGGAGAAGGAAAAGAAAATTGAGGTATTTGGATAGCTAGATATAAATGTCATGAACTGACTTTATTGTAGAGTTTTCATTATAATGATAATAATTTCCATTCCATTTTGTGAACATATCCATAGTTTGTTTATAAAATTTTAAATGTTACTAACCCAAGTCATCTATCATAGGCAATATAACTATTTAATCCCAGAGTGATTAAATAGTTCAACAATACAATACATACTTTGGATGTATATTTTTCAGATAGTATGAGAAAACCTATTCTTAGATTTTGGGTAAATGCAGTGAACTATATTTATTTACAGTATTTGTTCTACATTGTGGACTGCCTGACATGAATTAGGAAGTTTATATGTTCATTTTTATTTGTTCTAGTAAAACAATCAACCAGCAAATCTAGTTTTGTGTAGGAGGAATGGCAGAATCTGGGTGGTGGAGTCAAATGAGGAATCAGCCTACAGTCTCTATGTAGCCACAAAACTAAGTCCAACTTCTCTTGAATTCACTTGACCCTTCTCTGGTGTCAAAATAGTCTTTCACACCAGACATATTATGGACTAGACTAGTCCAGATTTCATTTACTGCAGATTATTTGTGCCTCTTCAATAACCATACATACACTAACACACTTTGCCAAACAAAAGCATTTATTAAAAGACTTTATTCACAATTTATCTTTTTTACAAATATAGTTCTTAAAAATTAAGCATTTTGATCTCTCATAACCAGATATTTCTATAAAGGTGGAAAAAGACTTAAGTGGAATATGCACAAACAAAAACATTATAACAAAATGACTGCATGATCAGTTCACTTTACCAACAAAGTGTCATTTGGGATTATAAAGCTGTCATACAATACACATGGCACTTAAATTAAGAATTTTCAGGGGTTTGTTTATTAAGTATTTGAACAGCCACATTGTACATATCAATGTGGTTGATTTAATTTTTTGCTAAAAAAGCAATGGAAATTTAGACGCTGTCTAATCTGGAAAAGACACTTAAAAAAAATAGAGTTACTTTATTGTTAAACTATATACACCGTGATCAGCATTAATTCAGTCATTTCTGGAAGGATAAAAGGGAATCCCAAAGTTGCTTGTGTGTCATTGCTAGTAAATTTTAAAAAAAGATAATCTGAAACTATTCACACTATTGTAAATAATTTCAGGGTTTTAGCAATAACTTTTAAAATGGCAATCAATCTGAAACTTTATACTTTGGCAGTTTTCTGTAAAACTTGATTTTGCCATTTTGAAGATATAAAACAATGCTTCTTTTATACTTAGCAATTCTAAGGGATATACAATCTTCTTGTCTACTTACATCACTTTACAAAAAAGATACATTAGTGCAGCTTGTACATACAACCTGATTACCTCTAAGTTATAGAACTATAGAAATTTTGTGCTCTTTTAAATAATAACCCCCATGAGAAAATTACAACTCCCTTTAAAAAGAAATATGAAATTGATAAAAACACTTGAGTCACTGCATTTGAGGAGATTATGCACAATTAATTGCCTCTAAAGGATGGAAAGGGAGATGAGTATAATTTTTTTAAATGTTCGTTTTTCATTCAATTTATAGAAGCAGACAAACTACAGGAAAATATTAACTTCACAGACATTAAATTAAGCCATGGATCACTGGCCTATGATTTATTAAATAAATCACAATGGTTAAGTTCACACAATATGGGAACTCGAAATTAGACTATGGTATTATAGCTTAAGGTTACATATGAGCAGGTCAGAGTTCAATTTACCCCAAATGGCACCTTGATGCAGTATACACTGGAGGACTGGCAGCGAAAAGAGGGGAAGGGAAATGCCACATCAGCTTCACAAACTAAATGTAATGATTACAAAGATTAAGTAAACTAATACAAAATAATTGTATTCTTTTTTAAGACTGGCACATTTTTGGGAACAAGCTGGTAAAGTATTGGAACTGGATTGCTGAATGCCTAACAGCATTTCTGTGAAGGATATTTGAGTCCAATGATATACAATCTTGGAACACTTATTAACAACAAAACAAACAACCAAAAAAACCCAGAAACAACATAAAAGCACACCCTTTTTAAGCAAAGCCTTAAAAAGGGGAACAAATTATTCACTATTCCAAATATCTTCATGTAAACATAACAGTGAGGAAATGACTCATATGTTCATGATATACTGTATGTGGAAGATAAACAATGGAATGATACAATAAAGTACTACTGATGAGCCTACCAAACAGTAGAGTCTTGGAGAACTACTGACAAAGAAACATGATATACTGGATCAGAGATAGACATCCCAGGTAATCACTTTTAGTTTTATGAGTTTATTCTTAGGAAATTAAAAAGTTTTAACAAAATGCATTCTTCAAAAGATCTTGAACAGGACTAAGAATTTAACTGTCATCTGTTGGATGATGCAAGGCAAGTCATGGCAGTGCACAGCGTCATAAGGAGGAATAATAACTTACAGTGTGTTTTGGGAAAGGATTTCGAGGTTAGAGGCCGTACCAAATGTTTACCATCAATGGTGGCTCCCAAAAAAAGTAAACATGGCACTTTAGTTGGAATAAAGGTTAAGAAGTGGAAATCAACTGTACTTTTTCACATTAAAACTGCTACATAATTTTTTTTTAAAAATGTGATGGCTCTGAACCAGTAATATTGCACATTATTAGCTACACAAATGATTGCTGCCCTATTACACCTACTTCCAAAAAGTGCATTTGACTTTAAAAGTATTTTGGTCAATCAATACCAATACATTTGGAACAGGATGAATAATATTAATAACAAATCCTGTATAGCAGTATATAGTTTGATTCTCACTCTATATAGTTATACACTGCATATATGTCTTATTAGTTAACATGATGAGCACCTACAGAAGCTATTTTTCTTTGATAATAAAAGAGGTTAATGTTATTTGGCAATTAATTTTATGTTATATCTGCATTATAATACTTACTGTAACACAAAAGAAACTTTACTACTTATTCCATTACAGTGGCAAGAAAATCAACTGTCCCTATGTAAAAACGGGTTGTAGTATAATTTTTAACATTTCCCCCCATCTATTGACATTAAATGAAGAAATAAAATAAATTTCCCTTGATGTTCCATGATAGAAATTGTATTTGCTTTTCTGTAAACTAGCATTTGAAAAACTTAACGTGAAGGTATTTCAGGATGTAAAGAACCAAACAGAAAAAGAAGAGCCCAACAAATGAGAATCATTTTTTTCAATTTGATACTCCAAATAATATGCATGTTAGTAGTGTTCTATATAATTAAGAAATGACATCATTTGTACAAAAATGTCTTAATATAATAATGATTTGCTAGGTGCAACAGTCCTGTTCCAAATATATATGAATGTCCTTGTTTTTTCCAATAATTTTACTTGCTGATTTTTCAGTTGCCATGTTTGATTTTCAGAATAGTTTTTAAGACTTGGAGGGTGTGTGAAACTTAATCTGCAAACTGGCACAAAGAAAAAGATTCAGGTAAAATTGGGAGGGTAGGGGTATGAAAGGGAATTATTGCTTGTGGTTCTCCCTATTCAGACTACCAGACCATCATTATGGCCAAACCTAGAACCTAGCACAATATAATCATCCCTAGGATTCAGAAATAGTTGTAAGGTTGCAGCAGCACTGTGGCATGACTACACTATAGTGCAGAGGAAAGTATTTGTACTGAGGTGTAGTAAGTTTTGAAAATCCTCACCTCAGTGCAGACAGTCACAACATTATATATCATTAGGCTGTCTGTAGATCAGGAAGTAAGTTTATGCACTTTTTATAATTAGTCCTGTTATCTTGGCTCAAAACTTAGATAGCTAAATTCAATAGCATAAATGTACTTGCAGTAGCTGTGTAAACTGATTTGAGTGTCCAGGTAGGAGGATGTATCATTGTATAGTAAATACAATTTTTTGGACTGCAATGAAACTTTTAGCACTAGAGGATAGCCAAAATTCAGTTTTAAAAGCTACATAATGAAGAAAGGCTGCCACAGCAGGGTTCCTTCTGTTGTACATCAATCCCCAGCTTTCTTTTCAACAAAATTTTGCTTTGTAACATGAAGGCTGCTAAATATCATGTATCATATAAAATCCATCCCTACTCACATTGTTTAATGTTGCTTATTAAAACTATAATATTTACAGAAGCATCCCAAATGTAAACAGGGAAAAGAACCATTCCATAATCAAACTAAAAAAAAAATCAGTCAATATTATCACTTTGATAATAGGGAACCATTTATGTTCCTCTGCCCCCTGCAGTAAAGCATTAAAGTACTGTGGCCAATTCTTTCAAAAGAGAATTAGAGCCACAGTGTGAACTTCTAAAACATGGTACCTCTGAGGTATATTATCCTCCTCTTTCCACGTCATTGTGCCCAATATCTGTCAAGTGGAAGAAAAAGCTAAATGGAATATTGGAAATAGCAACAACAGACTTATAGAATTGGACTAACCAATCTCTAAATAGGATAAATTTCAAAGCACAAAAAGGATATCACACATTAGACTAGTTCCTCTTGCATAACAACAAAAGTTTTACAGGAAACAGATTTTTCCTTTCGGTGAAAATACTGCTGAAGCTCTATTTTCACAGAGACAGGCTTTGAGAACTGTGCGGTCTCAAAGGGTATCTGTGAAGCCATGTCCAAATGTCAACCCAATTTCACAGTTGTTTATGAAACAAATTCAGAGACAAAGAAATAGATGGGCACTGAAGTTATCTGTGGTTAGGCTTGATATGTAAATATGTGAAAAATGTTTCATAATCCAGGCTTCTAAGACAAGCCACAGTTCAATGTAATGGTATATACAGATAAGATAAAACTATATCTGGTTTATATGAATAGTACATCTTTCTAAGTATTCTGATTACCAATTAATGATAGACCCGCATAAGAAGAGGCTGTCACAGTTAGATTTGTCTCCACTGATCAGACAAATCCCACTGGAGCAGAATTAAAAAGAAAAAAGCTCTTCGTACTTAATTCTTTATGGCTTTTTGCAACACAGCAAAGTATTACAGCTTAAAGCAGACATCTCCTCACAGAGGAGAAAACAATTTTGCAGTCTAAACATAAAGTAAAAAGTAAGTAACACAATGAATTCTGTATTCTGTTTGACCAAGTACTCATTATATTGATGGTCAACAAAAACTAGAGATGACACGTTACATTCTGGGAAAACATAAATATTAATCATTAAAATTAATAATACCGGTATTAGGTCCCTTGAGAAAAATTGTCAGGTTGATAGCAGACTGCAAACAAACAAACAAATAAGAAACAAACAAAACATGAAACAGAACCTGGTTTAAAACTAAAAAATGCCAGCTAGAACATTAACAGCCATATAATATGCCCAAATAAATTTCAAAGCAGCTTTATTTGCTTTCTTTTTCCTCTTTTCGTCTTTTAATAATTGGGAGAGGATGTGCCTCCGTATTAAAGACCCAATGTTCGAATGGAAGAATATCATCTTCAGAGAATAATAAATATAAATACCTAATAAAGAACAACAAAAATGCATAATTAATAAATTATAAAACTAGAAATATATAGTAGATGCAGCATACAAGTATTTATTTTATTTTATTTCTACTGAAAATTTATCATATTAAGAATTTGCTTAGTAGTTCATTGAGAAGTATCCAAACTTCCCCTGGAAAAAGAGACTGGTGAGTATGTATGTATGTATGTATGTACGTACGTATGTACGTACGTATGTACGTACGTATGTATACATACATCATCCATTCCACTTAAAAACAATCTGGTTACTTGCCCTCTGTCACATTTCATAAATTATATTCTTATATATTGAATCTGTTGGGTAACATACAGGTACCCAACTTTGACTTATGATTGCAATTGGGACCAGAATTTCAGTCCTAATTCATAAGGGTTGTAACTCAAGGCATCCATATGATAGGTCCTAATTTTACAATTGTTTTTAAAGCGGTTGTTAAGTGAATCATGCAGCCACAAGTCTGAATCATGTGGTCATTAAGCAAATCACATGGTATAAGTCTGAATCTATTCTCCTAAATGGGTATTTTCTGCCAGAAACCGGCAAAAAGTACCTTAGCACAGAAAAAAAAAGTAAACTGCAGACATGTGACTGTAGGATGCTGTAATCAGTTCTAAATGGGAGTCAAGTGTTTGAAATGTAGCAGTCTAACTGCAGGGTATGGGTGCAACATTTTATGTAGCTGGGAGTGCTTTATGGGTTGTAAGGCTGTTGTAATTTCGAATTATTTGTAAATCAAGGATTATCTATGTATTCTTAGTAATTTTGAATTTTTCCATTTTTTCCCCCAAGGGACAATATTAAAATTCAAAAAAGAGAAACTTTTTAAAGGTATTAAAACGTTTGAGGCTGAAAAGGCAGATCTCATTTCTTCTCAACCAGACAACATCTGACATTTGCTCAGACATAGCTAACTGTACTTAAGAGATTTTCTTGCTTCCAGGACCACAGGACTAACCTGCTGTCCTGCTTCTTTCTTTTAGTTTAGGATTTAATGGTCTGTTTTCCCTGATTCCCAATTCCCATCTCCAACTCTTAAATACTCTCTGTTTCTGGAGATAGCTTCATATGAAGCTGTATATAGCTTCAAACAGATACTCCAGGTCAAATATTTTCCAGGTTGGGTAGCTTCAAAAAAACCACCAGATAATCCAAAACACCTGGCTCAGAAGCAATTCAGCTAGTGCTAGGGAAGAAGGTTGGCCGAAGCCTTCTGCCACAGCACTGGTTACCCAAGTGATTCGAGACCGTGTTTCATCAAGGAGATTCAGTTGATCTCTGCTGCTTTAAAGTAAACCACATTCCCTCTTCAACCCACGTTACTTTGTTAAAGCAAGTTATGTTTGCTTTGCACTGGGCTAGTTTCAACTACTTACTGTTCCAACCCAGCAAAATATTAATTCATAACTCATTAAAAAATCCATTCAATTGCTTACTTGAGCGTTTCTGAAAGGAAGAAACTCTGTTGAACGTCATCATGGCTTTTACGATTGCTGTAAACATCCCTAAGGCCAGAATAGCCACCATCTACTCGGCAATATTTTTCCAATGCCTGAATTTTAAAAAAGAAAAATAGGATATTTTATAAGTATCTTTCTCAAAGTAAAACATTGCAGGGTAATTTGCACTATATTACCACTTCATAATTTTAAATTTAAATTATCAGAACAATAGTATATTCTGCATAAAACACCTCAGTCATGCTGAACTGAAATTTGGAGTCAAATGAATGTAAGAATCTTACTACAACTTGCATTATTTTTAGTGCAACAAAGGAATTGCCTTTTTCTAATACAGAAACCTGTTTTGTTTGAATAAAAAACAATAAACAGTAATAATAATAATAATAATAATAATAATGTGGTTTACCTGTATTGTTTCCAATAAGTACCTTTTGCCCTACAGATCTTAATTTATGCATATTTTTATATTGCATTGTTTAGACACAATGATAAATGTTTATTCTCATATCTGTTTTATCCTTTTAAATTGGCAATTTCATTACATTTTTGACCAAGCATACATTTTAGTAGAATAAGCTGTAGCATTAATTTAAGTGAAAATTGAAACATAGGTAAATAATTGAGGTAATAATGGGAAGAATTCTAACTGGGGCTGAGATGAGCAAATTGGCAAGATGGCTTGGCTAGGCTTTAATAGGAACTATTTTTTTCATAGCATACTCCATTGCAACAACTGGGAAAAAAAATAGAGCCACAAAACTCTACACTGATGCTGATCAAGAAAACGGCCATAATCTCTCTTGGGGAACTGTGAAGCTTTAAATTCTAGTTATACTTCAAGATGAAAAAGATTTCTGATGATAGAAAAAGGGTGAAGATTCATTTGATATTTTAATTCTGTTAGATATGAAGGATTCTGTTTGTACTCAAAGTTGTCTTGATCATCGTGTCTAGACATCTTATATCAATAATAGTTGAAACTGTTTGGAGTATTGAAATGTCTGGAGATTACAAATACTGGGGGGTGGGGGAAGGGGGAAACCATGTATTAACCAAATGTTTCTTTTCCTATCTTGTTCCTTTGACTTTATTGGATTTTAAAGATAAAAACAGAGAATTTTTTTTTAGTAACTATGGCTAATTATGTTTTAAATATAATGAATTAAGTATCATTTTCTTTCTTTTTTCTTAAAACAGTAGATATAAAAAATGGAAATGGTTGAAATCTCTCAAATGACTTTATGTGTCTGAGATAAATCACAGCCTATCAATTACATTACCAAGCCATTTAAACAGTATACTGCTGCATGCACTAAATTCAAATAATTATTTAAAATGCCAAACATATAAATTATAAGATACTTCAAAGAAATAACTTAAATGTCTCACCTCTACAGCTTCCCAACCCCACTGACGGTACTTGGGGTCATGAGTGAATCGCCACATATACATGTAAGTTTCTATAACTTCAGGTCGTAGGATGTAATATTTTTCATTCTGTCTGGTAGCAATTGCTTCAACTCCACCATCAAATCGGAAAGCTTCTGGCCCCAATTTCATGCCTACACACAATATTACAGTATTCTGGTTTATCAGTGCTAGAATGAAGCCCTTTCAAAATGTTATTAACATTTGAGTGTTAGTAAAGAACTATAATCTTAATATATATGAATTATTTTATTACTATAAAACATTTTATAATTTTGAACTCCAAATGACAGGATTGTCCTGCTGTACAAGGAGGTTGGTAAACATTTGTTAGCCACTCAGCAGTTTTGGAATCTGAAGGGCCGCAGCAGGCAGAAAAACGATGAAAAGTGGTTAGAACTCTTCTTTTTAGTTTGAAGAGGAAGAACCCTGTTAAGTGTTAATGGGATTCTTGCTTCAACATGATAAGAAATTGTGTGACTCTTGTGCACTTAATGGTATTTAATAGCGGAGAAATATCCAAATATAAGGAAAACAATGTCTGAAGCAATCTTGAATACTTTTTCTAGTGGTAGGGTCTTAGCCAGCAAAATGTTTAGCTAAAAAACTATACAAAATTGTGTAATGGTGTCTAAAGCCATGCAATGTTCCTAAATATTGTTTTATTGTATTCAAAACATATTTTGGTTAAATCAGTTAAAGTTTTATACAACTATTCAAGCAAACAAAAATGAGGAAAATTAAACTCAGATATAAAAACATAATAAAAAATTCTGGGGAAGACTTTGCATTATTTTAATTTTTTTTTTAAATAAAGTATGTGACAGCTGTATTGCCAGAGCCAGTAACATAGAATTCATAACAACCCAACATGACATCTGCAGACCCCCAAATTAAACAAACCAAAATGTTTAAATAAATGGAGTTGAAATATATCATGCATGCCTATTGTCATGAATATTTGCATTCACATGGACTTGAAGATGTGTTTATTTTATTGATGCTTGTGAAATTGCCTAACATGTGCTATATTTCAACAGCGGCAAACCTAGGTTTTATATTGTACACTTTTTAGCATTTCAGAATGAGTGAGGGAACTTGATAGGTTTTCCCTTATTTCTGATATTAGTTTATGCAATTGGTATGTTGAAGTTATTACCAAGTTTGCTATTGTTACTTAAAATTCTGGCTGGAAAAGATTAGGATGATAGGGATATGTTGCATCATTGATGGAGAACAGCTTTGTGACAATATATACACAATAAAGGAGTTGGTTTTACCTTCATTAAGTTCTATGGAGTAATACCTAAATTGCCAGATATCTGGTGACAGCCCCCCCAAATTGACAGCCCCCAAGCGCTCCATGGCTTGGGACCGGGTTACTTACGGGACCGCCTGTTGCCACCATCAGCCTCCAACCGACCTGTGCGC
>JAEANM010015415.1:0-13631 GCA_017656035.1 Myanophis thanlyinensis
ATAAATATCAAAACATGATAAGTTCTTACTTCTGTCAATGCGTTACAGATTTTCTGCTGACACCAGGATTGAAAAAAAGAGTTTTATAGATTTGTTTATAAAGAAATGGTGGGATAGAGGATGAAGAGATAAATGCTTGTAATCTTAGAGTGTGAAGGATCACTAAATTTCTTGTGATAACAGTTGGAAGTCACTTCTTTATATTTTTCTTTCCTCTTTCATTATTATATTCTTGTTTTTCTCTCTTTTTTCTCTTTTTAGAGTTTTATTGTAATAGATTTTATAACAACAACAAATAATAACAAGGACAAGGACAAGGACAAGAAGAAGGAATAGAACTGAGAAATGGAAGCATCGAGAAAGCATTAGCAAAGGATAATGGTTACAAATACCTAGGCATATTGGAAGCAGATAATATCTTGTATAGAAAAAGAGTCAACACAAAAGGAATACATCAGGAGGGTCTGCAAAATATTAAAATCAAAACTGAATTTTGGAAACATAATTAAAGCCATTAATACATGGGCAGTTCCAGTGACACACTACCCAGCTGGAATCATCAATTGGACTGTGGCTGAACTGGAAAACTTGGACCAGAAAACATGTAAACTATTGAACATGTACCATGCTTTACACCCATGAAGTGGCATCAACAGATTGTACCTGCCAAGAAGAGTAGGGGGAAAAGGGCTATTGCAAATCAAACTGTAGAAGGAAAATGAAGTTTGAATGACTATGTGAACCAAAGTACAGAAAAATTGCTGCAGGCTGTGAAAAAAGAGAACATTATAAAAACAACAGAAACAAAGGCAGAATATAAGGAAAAACAGCTGGATGACAGATTAAGTGGAGGGAAAACCAAAGCTCTGCATCGACAGCACTTGAAAAAAATTGAAGGAAAATGTGATAACAACTTGAGATAGGCATGACTTAAGATGGAAAGTTTCAAGAAAGAAACAGAAAGTTTAGTATTTGCTGCTCAAGAATAAGCAATATAAACTAATGCCATGAAAGTAAAAATACAAAATCCACTGACAATCCAAACTGCCAACTTTGCAATGACAAAGTTCAAACTGTTTCACATTTAATATGTGAGTGCAGCAAAATTGCACAAATTGATTACAAAGCTAGACATGACCAAGTTGCTAAATTAATCTACTGGTCATTATGTAAAAAATACGACATCTGTATCCATCATGGGAACATAGAGGAAAAAGTTGTTGAAAATAAGAAGGTGGGACTTTCAAATACAGACAGTTTGTCATTTGGAACACAACACACCAGATATCACAGTTGTTGAAAACCGAAACATACAATTTATTGATATTGCTATACCAGGAGATGCCAGAGTCAAAGAGAAAGAACTGGAAAAAAAACACAAAATATTGTGACCTGCCCATCAAAACTATGTGATTATGGATAAAACGTGTAACAGTGATACCCATTGTCATCAGGGATTTGGTACCATGTCCAAGAATTTTGCAAAATACATCAAAAAGTTGCAGCTTCCTGCTGTAGCTCCAGGGGAGCTGCAAAAGACTGTGCTACTCGGAACAACGTACATTTTAAGAAGATATTTGGTTGATGCCTAGGATGCTGACAGCAACCTGTATGAACCATCAGAGCCAATCAATGATATTTATGGTACATTTTTAAATGTTCAGTTGACTAAGTTTCATATTTAATTAATAAAAGTTTATAAGTTTATTTGAGGTCATTTGTGCCTTGATTGCAAACTCTGGATTGATCTATCTTACCTATCCATGATATACTTGAAAGTCTCCACACCAAAAGTATCATTCACAGCCCAAATTTTGAAGCCTGCCTTTCTCATATTTGATTTACAAAAGCACACATGTATTATAAAGTCTGTTGATCAGAGTTTCAGAAAGGCACAAGGTCTATTCAACAAGTATAAATATCTCTTAGAGACCAAGCAGGTACAAGTGCACCAGAGTATCTCCTATCACTTTTTGCTCAGCTTTGGAAACAAGATTTGGTGAACATACTGAATGAATGGCAGACCTAAAATTCAAATTCAAATTTACTGGTCACATACACAGTCATACATGGTACGATATGCAGTGAAATGCTTATGCGACCGCCCGCAACCGTAAGTTAAGACAAAATGGGAGGATAGGATAGGAAATAAGTTAGGGATAGTTGGGAAGGTAGGAATGAGATACTATCGTGGTTCCTGTTATAGTCTTGAGTGTTCTTGTGGTTCCTGGTTTAGTGTCTGTATTGCCTGTGGGAAGAAGCTTCTTCTCAGTCTCTCTGTGTTGGCCTTCAGAGAGTGAAAATGCTTTCCTGACCGCATCGTGGTAAACAGTTTATTGTTGGGGTGGCTGGGGTCCTTTACTATCTTCTTAGCTTTAGTCCAGCAACGTTTGTTGTAGATGGAGTGCAGCTCAGGGAGCTTGCTGAAATCTACATCATTAGGAATATAAGCAGGTGGCAACTATATATATCTTTTACGGAAAAGGTTCCAGCTTCCATGGCAGTGTATAGACTGGGTATTTGTAGGGAGGCAGAAATTTTAAAAAAGCAACTGACCCTAAGAAGCCCTGTTGCTCTTCTACATACCCTGAAAGGCAATCTATGTTGATATTAAATTTCTCAATGTTTCTAAATCCACCAGCATCTAAAAGGGCAGCCTGAATTTGGAAGTAAAACAAAATGAAGCAAAAACTGCAAAAAGAGAAAGAAAGAGAAGAATAAACATGTAAAGAAACCTAACAGTCTGATCTAGTCATGAACTGAACTGCACTGACTTTCCTCAGATGAATGAATGAAATGGACTTGAATCAATAAAAGTTGTATCCTAGTAAATTTATTAGTCTTCAAATGTCTATTATAAGACATTTTGTTAATGTTTTCTTCTCCAACAAAATTTAAATGTACATTGGCATATAGCAAGTCAAAAATGGTCAAATATTTAAATTAAAATCGAGAGATCAAGATGTTGATATAACACACCTAATGTTTAAAAATTATTCTGAAAAGACACTTGCTAACAAATTCCTTTCTCAGTTGCTCATTGCTCATTGTAAAAGCAATGTCATAGGATTTTCCTTTCCTTTTTTAAAATTATGATTCAAATCCCCCCCAAGGGATGTAAGCCTTTGAAGTTCTAACACAGCGTGTTATAAGTATTTTGATAGTTCCTCATTAGGCATAGAACAGGAGCCAAAACAAGCCTTGGAGTGCCAAAATTGCCCCTGATAAATTAGGCACACGACTGGAAAAGGGTGGACGCTTCCTTGAGTTGAATGCTCATTTCCTCCCCATTCCATTTGAACAGGAAGTCATTGGAATAGGGGAAAAGGGAACTTTCCTTGAAGAACTTGAAGGGCTGGGATTGATACTTTATGCAATCAAAAACTTGGAACCAGCTCTAGCCTTTGGTGTTTTTAGAATATATTTTCACAGTGACTTCTCTTGCCTTCACTGATGGTATGATGAACAGGTTATGATTTATTGAATGCTTAAGGCAAGCAGAAGGACAAGGTGGATGATGCCCTTAGTTGTAGTTTTTGAATAATTGAAGGCTCTAAGCACTGAATTTTTCCTTGGGGAAATCTTTTGATGGCAGTTGATTCTACAGCATGTTTAAGTGATATAAATTAAGTTGTGCCATTTGTGGATTTAAAACAAAACAAAAAAAAAACTAATATCCCAAACAAAAATATAATGCTTTACCTAATTCGTTTTCACCAATTGCTTACTGGAATAGGAGGCATGTTTTGATACATGTAAAAGTTTTTCTGTCTATTAGCAATTGGAATCAGCATGTTAAATGGAACAAGTGTGGAGCCAGTGTTAAATTTAGTCCTATGCAGTTACATCTAACAATCTACACACATGCATTACAGACAAAAAAAATTGGCTTGTAACACAAACCTAACACAAAACACAGCATGGGTCTCTCAAAATCCAGCTGAAGGTAGCTACAAAGCTGAGGAGCAAGTCAAGCAATGAGTTTGTCAGGAATTAAGATCAAAACAGGGAGAGATACCAAACCTTTTCCATGTGATGCACAGGGGCTTCATAATCTTCCAAAAGCAGAGGTTCTGAACTGTGTGCTTTTTTTATTGAGGACTTATATCCTTATCTCCAAGCCAGAACTCTGAGCACCTTATATTTCCATCCATAATACACAGTGTAATTTTTTTAAAAAAACAACGTAACAAAATAGAAATCACCAGAGAAGAATAAAGGAGTAGAAAATAACAGTAAATATGTACTTTGGTTTTTTTGCTTTTGTGTAAGTAGGTCAGAACTGTGACCCACTGGACGCATTATATCTATGTAGAGAAAGCAGAGACGGATGTTGTAATGAATGGCAGAGGAATGACATTCCCAAAACAGAGGTTAAAGGAAAAACAAAGAGATGCATGCAGGCACATCAAAACCTAAATTTGATTCTATTTAATTTAAATTGGATCAAAGTTATAACTATAAGCTATTGCCCACTTAGTTAAGAATTTTCCTTTTCTATCACATTAAAAAATACCATTTGCTAGCAGCTTTGGGAAGGATTCTGGAAGCCACAACTTAAACTTTAAGGTTTTTTTGTAATTCTTGGAGTTTTTTGCATTTTATGTGATCTAAAGTATAAGATATAGAAGTCACCCAATGATTGAATCCACCACTGAATTATAGCCCTTCCCAAATGGGGTCTTTCTTGCTCTACTCATCTGGACTTATCAAAAATTCAAATATTAATTTTCTCAAATCCAAACAACATTCATGTTTGTTGATCCAAAAGCTTGACCTTTAGCTCTTCTTAAACCCTTAGGAATTAACTGTATATCATTTCAATAATGAAGCAAGGTAGAAAAATTTTATTCCTAACTGTTAATTGTGGATGAAGTGTGGGTAATTTTTAGGATTTCTCTTTCAGAGATCTTGCAGTTATAGACCCATAGTGGTCATCTATATCAGTCTTTTGGGGCATGACATTGCTTCAGTGTGAAAAGGCCATCCTCACCATGCAGAGATGGGGTAGAATTTACCTATTTAATATGGAGATGTGAATCTTGATTGGCAAGGGTTGTCATCTCCATATTGAAAACCATAAATGTAATAAAAGCAGATTCTTTCAGCTAGCATTACCATGAAATAATTGCTTCCATATGTTGAGGAAAAACCTCATACTTTGTCACAGATCATTCACATGTTCAGGAGTGAATGACAAGAAGAGTATACCTGTATATGTTATCTATGCTAAATTTCAATGGAAGTATTCAGGTAATGTATCACACATTTAAGAAATGAAATTAGTTTACCTTTTTACTTACTACATATTATTTTCACGTACAATGTGTTAAATGTTGTAAAACTATCAATTCTGTCAAAACCTATCTGAAAGAAAACAAGAGACCCTACAATCTTAACATCCAAACTGACTGGTGATTATCAGGAATTAAATGTGCAGGAATTCTAAATCTGAGATGTCTAGATGACTTTTGTTTTTCCATAATTGTTTGAGGTTTCTACATAGTATTTAAGAATCAATTATATTGCAATTGATGCAATTAGCGCTAATAATCCAGTAAAAGTCAGTTGGAGGTCTATTCAAGATAGTAGAAAAGAGAGACTGTGGGTGTTATTAACCTATGCTGAATTTTACTAGACATTTCCTTTCTCGCATAATAAATATACAGTAGTTAGCAAGGCTGTCATTATAATTTTACAGGAACAATGGCTCATCACTTTCTCTTCTAGACATTTATAACTAATTCAATGTACAGCATGTAAGCAAAATGATTTTTTTAAAAAACCTGTAAACTAGATCGTGCATCACCCATCCATCAATCATCTGTTGCTCCCTGATTAGTAAATCTGATGTTTACAGAGCTGTTAAAGATATTTTTGAAAGGACAACAGTTGCCAATCTAACTTCTCATTCATATAATTTCATGCTCTTATACCTACATGCACCATTGTGCAATTTGTCAATGTGCTTGTTAGCAAATCTATACTCTTTGGGTAAAATTGTAAATGCATTACCATCTTTTTAATCTAGTTAACTCCTAGTCCCTTGCTAGCAAAAGATTAGGATTCTGCTTGCTCTATTATTTTACATGCCACACCAGCCCTGATCCTGAATATCTACCCAATTTTTTATGTGCAAAACTGTATATATTGTATCTTTTCCTTTAAGAGTTGTAGGACACAAATGTCAGAGTTGGGACCAGAGGGCATCTCCCACTCCCTATGCACATTTTCAGTATGCAGAAGGCGAAGCTTGTTTGCCTTGACTAGGCCATATTAAATATTCTGGAAAACAGTGTTCAATAGTGTGGGAGATATGTATCATTCTTTTCCCTGCCACAGATCTTCAATTTCCTATTATTAGTCTTTACTGTTATAAACAACTGTAAATAATATATCATTGTGTATCTGTCTTCTTCCTATCTCATGTCTGTATAAAATGTATGTAAGATGACTGTTTGAATTATTCTGGTTCTATGGATAGATACGTCTGTTTTACTATAGAAGATATTTCCATAGAAAAAGGGAGGATAAGTAGGGATGGGGATTTTAGTCAATTGCATGGTCAGGAAATTACTGGAAACAGTCAAAACTGTTTTGTGCAAGTGGCTGCCTTAACCAAAAGAACAAGGCTCTGGGGAAAAAACCTGTGTTGATTTCAACAAAATCCAGCATCTATTGTCCCCTGATTTTTTCTAAATTTTATTATGCATCTAGTAAAAAGCAGAAAAATTTTTACACTTTAAAAACATATTATAAAATATGCCTTGAAATTTTCTACAATTTTCTTAAATATTTCATATCATTTTGTTTTCAGAAAGAGGAGTAAATGCTGTTTGGCACTCATGTTTCTTTTTCCATGCTATAAAATGGAAAAATGGGTTCCAGTTTTCATAAACAATATTCTAGAGTCAGGAAAGCATTGGTATAAGCAACAATCTGCCTCCTCTCCAATATACACACAGAGAACATGAAAGCATGAACATTAAAGCATATTCAGCAGTCTAGAACCTGAATCTAAAATAAATATTTCTTTTTAAATGTAGGTACTATAATATTGTTCATGACCACTATTGGGAATTTTAGAAACATATTATTCTTAAACCATTGAATTTGTGGCTTATGATTTCTCTAATCGGCTACTTGCCTGTCAATATTATCCTGTCAAATAATGGTGATGAAGCCCATGACGAAGAAGATCCTAAACTATGTAGCTCAGTTTGATCAAAAGTCTGTCAAAAGCTAAAAGCTCAGAATTAAGCTATGGATGTAGTTTCTCCATATGTTGTACCACAGAACTACAATTTAGTGTGTAGTTGTGTATTCTCAAGTTTCAGACATTTCCCACCTGCATAGGCTGTTCACAGATAGAAACAATTCCTTGCCTGGGTACAGAAACACTAGTAATGGGAAACAAGCAGTTTTGGTGTATGACTTATTCTAGAAAATAAGCATGGAGAAGACAGGCAACCACTAAATTGACTAAGTGTGCTGACGATGCCATACAACAACAAAAGCAAAAGCCAAGTATCCTGAATAACAACAGTTGCACAGAGCTTGGCCCCTGAAGCACCAAATGAAAAGGCTTCAGCTATAGAATACAAAATGGACCACTCAGCAGATTTTGAATGAACGAATGCATTGCAAATTTGGAAAACCTTCACTGTCATGTCATGGATTCTCTTTTAGCTATTCCATTAGATCCCAGGCTTAACAGAGTTTAGGATTTCTAAAGGCTGAATATTTCAAAGTTTTGCTTTGTATAGCTATGATTAACAGCAATATGTGAAACAGAGATAGCAATAGCTGAAGAACAAATATTCAATATACCAAACATGGCTGTTTATACCATAGAGATAAATTGCATCTGAGCCATAGCTAATAAACTGTACGGCCATACCAGTACTGTATATTTAGTAGTTATAGTGATCACCCTTGGAAGAAATGTGATGCCTTATAATGTAATAGACAAGTTTTACATATAACCCTGGAAGGGGGGTTGACTTGAGGCAGAGATAAAGCTTAGAAATGAGCAACTGTTTTTTCTGTGGCCCCAGAGTCCATAGTCACCAAAAATCGGTGTAATGATCTTCTGTCATTTTGAGGTTGGATACATTATGAAAGCAGGACAGTAAACCCTGAGAGAGGTTTAATATAGCTTTCTTAAAAATAAAGAATATCACCAACATTCCTTCAAAATCATAGAAAATCCATTTTGCATTCTTATCCTAACATGATAAACCCTGCTTGTTCATGTGACACACATCAAAGGGGGCAGAGTTTCAATCATACAATCACAGCTGTCATCTTAACATTTTGGTCCATGGTCACTCTCTGTCTTGCTTGTTTCAAGGGTTATACTGATATCTATTTTCATAACCATAAACTATTATTTTTAAAGTAGCTATAACACTGAAATAGAAGTGTATACAGAGATTCTCAATCACCAGGTCATAGTTGTCCCAAAGATGCTTTTCAAAAGACAGCTGGACTTTCTTGGGATTTTTTTCCTTTGAAAATATTTAACTTCTCATACAAGAAGTTTCTTCAGTTCTGAACTGAAGAAACTTCTTAGATGAGAAGCAAAAGGTATTCAAAAAAGAAAACCAGGAAAATCCACTTGCCTCTTGAAAAGCACCTTTTGGTCTGAAAGGGAAGCTCTGTTTCTTTCTATTGGTGTCTGCGTCGTTGTTGTTTTTTTAACTGTATCTTGCAGAAACCCCTTTCCCTCTTTTGTAAAACCCCTAAGAACAATTTAGGGACAGAATCAAAGAGGGAACAGAGTTAAAGCTTCTTATTGCACGTAATGCTCTCAGGACTGATTAGGATCTGTGTTCTTATTTCCAGCAAATAACACCAAAGGACAGTTGTAAAACTTTGAAAATATCTTGCTGTTGAAAAGTCTGAAATTCAGGAATGTATATTAAAGATCTTTAATAAATAGGTCTCATCATCCTCACATTCTTTAGGATTTAGGACTGAAAGGGAAGCAAAGACACAAGTCTTTCTATCAGCAGGATCATTTCAAAATAATTGTTAGTTATAAAATAGCTGTTCCGGTATCAGGCTAGAAAACCATCATATACAAGATTAATGAAATATAGAAGAGTAGTAAAGAATAAAAAGATCAGCAACAATTTCCATGCTCTTTGCAAAACTACAGTTCCCAAATCCTTTTGCAGGAAACCACCATAGCTAAGCACTAGAAATTCAACTTATTCATAGATCTGAATGTGCAAAGCAGAATTATGTCAGTGAACTCTGTATCCTGACCTCTTTCAAATAGGTAAACAGAACCTATGTGTTCATAATCTCAACCTTAGCCTTTTTTCTTTATAACATGCAGAGTTTAAGCTCACTTATAAAATACAGTTATGCACTTATCCCAGAACAGGAGATAGAAGGACAATTTTTGGGGGGGAGCAGTGCCAAAACTGAGAACATTATAGGAGTAATTTAGTAGTCAAAATCTCCTCTAGTAAATTTCCAAAATACTAATTTGCAAGTTCATCTTCCAAGTTTCATTGCAAATCACAAATAGGCTTCTAAAGAAACTAATTACATTACCGTCCAACAGCAGAATGCAAATTAAATAATAAATTGGGAGAGTAACCAGCAAAAGCATGTTTTCGGGTTTTATGGAAAATCCTTGTAGCCTTATCTCTATTATTTTACTTGCTGTTAAAACACACAAACATACAAAAACCCCTCAGATTGCTGCTTTTGGGTGCACTGTGGAAAACAACTAAATATAGCAATACTGCACAGTGGGTGGGAATGGAAAACTACAGAAGTAGAAGCTGAGTTCCTGCTGATGTAACGTCATTCATTATATTACATTGCCCTCTTCAACTATTTCTGGATAATACCCCTTGAAAATGACAAAGAACTGATTAATGAGATAAATTATGTTTCTTTCATGTCCTATAGACAGCCAATGATTCTTTCAAGGATGATCTTTATGTGGGAAGAATATTTCACATTTCTTAGCTGGAGAATTTAGAACAGTTAACCTGCCTTCTTTCACAAATGTCTATTCTGTCCCATGGATCAATTTTATGTCCCCCTTCCTGTCCAATATCCTAATAAAGAATCCCTCTCACCTAAATACATTCTTTACTTTGAAAAATGTTGTGTTCTTCCAAACTTTCATCTGTGCAATGATTATGCCCTAGCAGTAAGAATGGTCAGTTGACTTCAGGCACAAAATATTTTCAAGTCAGGACTATTCTGCTTTATAAATAAATGAATCAGACAATTATTTGTTGGTATGACCCAGGGGTGGGCAAACTTTTTGACTTGCGGGCCACAATGGTTTCTAAAATTTGACAGTGGGGCCAGGCCAGAATAGGATGCGATGCAATGGCACCATTTCATGAACCCAAAGTAAAAACTGATTTAATCCAGATTTTAATAATTTAGGAAACTAGAAAAATAATTTTTGTAAATAAAACACATAAACACGTGTGATGTCATTTCCTGGAAACAAGCCCCACCCCTTCACTGACCTTTTTTTTGGGGGGGGGGGGGTTGAGATCCATCAATCTCCCGGCTAGAATGAAAGGCCTTTGCATCATAATTTACTTCAGAGCACATAATGCTTAGCTTTTTGTTGGGCTGGTTCCTGCTAGTAACTAGTTTGGCAGGCTGAATTAAAAAGCCCAACGGGCCGCATGTCGCCTGTGGACCATAGTTTTCCCATGTCTGGTAGGACCACTAGTTTCTGTGGTTTCAGCCATGCTTGAGCACAGATCCACATAAGCTCAAATATACAGGAATATAAAAAAGCAAGGATAGGAGTAGCTGTGTCAGGCACAGAAGAGTAGGTTCACACATGAAAATCACACATGTGTTTGGCCTAAGGGCGGTGGGTGTGGCTAGCTTGAGATCACTCATGTCGAGGGGGTGTGCCTGTGGTGGCCCGAGCAGTCTGCCAGTAAAAACGGGCTCCTGAGCTCAGGTTTTGGCTGCAATCGCCTCCTGCACCCCTGTCAGTGAAAACAGAGCTTGGGAAGGCCACGTGCAGACCTCCCCATGCCCTGTTTTCAGCTGTGATGGCCTCCTTCAGCCTTCTGCCAGAGAAAACTGAGTTCAGGGAAGCTGTAGGAGGCCATTGCAGTTCTATTTTCTCTGGCAGAGGTACTGAACAGTCCTTTGCTGTTTCCTGGATGGTACCAAGGGCCAGATCTAAGCACCCTGCAGGTCAAATTTGGCCTGCAGGCCTTGAGTTTGACAAGCCTGCTATAGAGTAACATGTCAGAAAGAGTCAATAGAAACCTTAGCTTCCCTACATCCCCCTCTTTCTCAATTTCTCTTTAATTGCTCTAATGGGAATCCCTTGAGCTGGACTCTATACTTGTCCTTGCAGGTTTTTTTGGCAACACAGGCCTATCTGGCCTGCAGCTCTGGATTTCCTGGTGGCCTATCATCCAAGTCCTAACTAGCTGTGACCCTCTTATCTTCTTCAGGACCACCCAAGGTCAGCCAGATGCTGCCGTCAGCAACTAGTGGGCAACCCAAACAATTGAAGAGCACTTTGCAAATTAAAAAGGTTTTGGAAATGATTGAAAATAACAATGCAGAGAAGAGGGTGACTGATGTGCTTAGGTTTCTACACATCATCAAATGACTTACAGTGAAATATTGCCAACTGTTATGGGTAACAGGACAGTTGAAGATTAAATCAAGGATTCAGGGCATGTCATGAAGTTGACATACAGAAACTGCACGGCTTGGGGGGCTGTTGCTCTTACTGAACCGGCTTCTGGCCAATCCTTCGAGTGTCACTTACATCAGCTCCAAAGTAATCTGTTTGCCTGCCCTTCAAGCAAGAGATAAGATGTCACCATCAGTTAATAGAAAGTGGCAAGAAGAAATAATAGTAGATGGGGAAGCGGGAGGAGATTGGAGAGGGCACGAACTATGTTTCCCCCTTAACAGCCATGCTACCAGGCCTTTTCAGCAAGAGTCATTCATTGTTCTCCAAACCATGGTTGATTAATTCAAAAATAACTGTTCTTGAACTAAATAGGGCATTTAGATTTTAGAAGAACTCCATAGAATCACCCTGTCTGTTGTTAATTGGGGTATCCACAGGGGTTATCAAAGAAAGTCAAGGAGGACAGAAGTCTGCCCCCTTTTTTACATAGCTCATGCCTGCAATACACATCAAAAGAGGTGGGGCTTCAGTTGTGCAGTGATGGCTTCCCTCCTGACTTTTTGGCCTCCCCTCTTGCTTATTAGTTCTGATAATTTGGAGATTTAACCTAAAAATAAAGATTGGACTACATGTCCTTCCAAATGTACCTCATGATGCCTTAAGTTAGCCTTTTGTAATGACACAGTACCTAAAATAAAGATCTAGTTTCTCAAATATGGCATTCATGGACCTAAATGTGATCACAGACACCTGTTTTGGTGTCTGCTGAGTTACAGGCTCTACTCTAGTTTTTAATTTATATTATTTTTTTATCCCAAAAGAATGTAAAAAAAGACATTATCTAGAGTCTTCAGATTCTGGCTGTCATAAACAGACAGATTACTCTCTGAAAACTGAATAGAATACAGTTAAATTGGGGGGGAGGGATTTGGGGGAAGCAGAAGAAAAATTGAGGGGAAAAATGGATGGAACCAAAAAATGGGAAGGGGAACTCCCTATGCATCCTTTTGGGAGAGGTTATCGGATAACAATTTGGAAAGCTCCGTTCCTCCATCTTCCTTCCTTTTCATATGCCTCTGAACAAGTAATTATAGCAGTATTTCTTAATTTCAGCAACTTAAGAAGTACAGACTCCCAGAATTTCCAAGTCATACATCTTAAAGTTGCTGAGACTGAGGGCTGCCCACCCTATACTTCCCAGTATAGGAATACATACGAACACACAAAAATGCAGCATAGGGTAACAGAAATCCAGACACATACTGCGATTGTAACACATTATTTATTATACAGGAGGAAATATATAGTGGCCTATTGAAGGGAAAGATTAGAGGAGGATATGATAACTGTTTTCCAGTATTTAAGGGACTGCCATAGAGAAGAGGGGATTAACTTATTCTCCAAAGTATACCTCAGGCAGGACAAGAAGTAATGGGTGGAAACTTGTTAAAGAGAGATCCAACCTAGAAGTAAGGAGAAATTTTCAGACAGTGAGAACAATTAATCAATGGAATAGCTTGCCTCCCTGAGTTGTGGATCCTCCATCACTGGAGGTTTTGCTAAAATAGACTTGAAAACCATTTGACCAGGATGATATAAGGCCTCCTGCCTTGATCCAGGGGGTTGGACTAGAACAGACATGGGCAAACTATGGCCCACTGGACACATCCGGCCCATTGGGCTTTTCAATCCGGCCCGCCGAACTAGTTCTGCCCACATGTCTTTGCAGGCGTGGGATGCTGAACGCAGCAGCCATGAAGAAGAAGGTAAGAGGGCAGCAGGAGGGTGGGTGGGGGCGGCTCTGCAGCGGCAACGACAGCTCTTCTCCCGCTGCCCAGGTGCTGCTAATGGGGAAAAGCGGCTCCGGCAAGACCAGCACGTGCTCCATGGAGCACGTGCTGGTCTTGCCAGAGTTGCTTTTGCCCATCAACAGCACCTGGGTGGCAGGAGAAGAGCCGGCGTTGCCGCTGCG